>JACBWW010000027.1:9363503-9390742 GCA_020086605.1 Lanius collurio
GGATGGATGGATGGAGAGCCATGGCAGGGAGGTGCCACGGGAAGAGAGGGCAGAACAAGCTGCGGGGTCTAACGCAGCCTCTCCCTGCAGGATGAGATCGAGGAGCTGCGCGCCGAGATGCTGGAGATGCGGGATGTGTACATGGAGGAGGACGTGTACCAGCTGCAGGAGCTCCGGCAGCAGCTGGACCAGGCCAGCAAGACGTGCCGCATCCTGCAGTACCGGCTGCGCAAGGCCGAGCGCCGCAGCCTGCGCGTGGCACAGACCGGCCAGGTGGACGGCGAGCTCATCCACAGCCTCGAGCAGGACGTCAAGGTCAGCCTGCGAGGCCACCTCCACACCCAGGCAGCCCCCAGAGCCCCCAAAGGGGATTTTGATGAGTTGTGGGCATGGAGATGGCAGGGGATGTTGGGAGCTCTGTGAGGATGTGCAGTTTGTGGGATGTGCGGTTTTTTTGGAGACAGCATAATTCCCTGTGGTGATGTGGGAAGTGGGGAGCAGTGCTTTCAGCTCACAGGTGGTCTGAGGGGATCCCGGTGGTGCAGAGGGTCAGCACTGCCTGAGAATGTGCCATCCTGTGGAGGCTGGGGCCGAGCCCAGCCCTGTGCCCTGGGGCTGAGCTCCCCTACCCTGCTGCTGTGGGGATGTGATGGGGCCACCACTGCGGGATGGAGCATCACGAGTGTGCAGGGAGGGAGTGTGGGGACCAGGACTCTGCAGGCTTGGGAGCTGCTTCTCTCGGCCATCGGGAAAACCTTGCAGAGCCCCAGGCGTGGTGGCACGCGGGGCAGGGACAAGGGGATTTCTGCAGGGTGACGTTGCTTCGCCCTGGCGGAGCCTGGTGAGTGTTTGCTGAGGTCTCTCACCAACGAGACTGCTGCCAAGAGGGGGGTGCAGTGGCAGTTGGAGACAGCTCGGGATGGATGTGCAACAGCTCGAGGACTAATTTTGTTTTTCGAGCAGAAAACAGCCAGTTCTGGAGCCAAGATGTGCCATAAGTGTGGGGCTGCAAACCCGCCTCACTGCCCATCCCTGCTGGGGCCCCGATCTCCTCCCCAAACTGCCCATCAGCTCCCCTCCAGCTTGGGTGGGTGCTGCCAAAAACGCCCCCTCCAGCTTCTCCCTTTCTGGGAAGGAAAGCACAGCCCATCCTTGGGGGAACAGGAGCCCAGCCCTGTGCCCTGAGGTCCCCCAGCCCTGCAGAACGGCTTGCTGCTGCCTCCACAGTGCTGATATCCCGCACTGTGCAGGAGACCAGTTTTTGCTGTCCTGCAAATGCTGGAGCGAATGTTCTGTGTTACTAAGCTCCCTTTGTGCTGGGGACTGCTCCTGTGCAGGGATCTAGAGAGGGGGAGCTCTGGGGTGGATATGGGCACCCTTCACCCCGGGGCAGCTGCTGGTTTTTCTGTAATGTGATGCAGCAGCTCGCCTTTCTCCTGACCAGCACAGCTGTTGCCTGCAGTGACAGGCTGCCTGCTCTGCAGCTGCCCACCAGCTCTTCCAGCCTTCTGGGGGCTTTTCCAGCACTGTGATATGGGAAAAAAGGTGATGAACATCCCCTAGCATCATGCTAGGGCTGGGGAAGGCAGGATTTGGCCTGGGGATGGGGATGCAGGGCAGTCTTGCAGCTGGTGAAGGAATAAGAGCAGTCACAGCACACGATGGAGGGGACAGACACAGGGGCCAGGGGTCACCCACCATAGTATCTGCTCCAGAAGGTCTCACAACCGCCTGATGATCTCTGCACAAGGCCTGTGGGTGCCCAGGAGCTGTGGTCTCAGCCCCCTGTGCATTGTGCCCAGTCTGATGAGAGCCCTGTTGTGTGCCCAGGTGGCCAAGGACGTCTCTGTGCGGCTCCACAACGAGCTGGAGGTGGTGGAGAAGAAAAGGATGAGGCTGGAAGAGGAGAACGAGGACCTGCGCCAGCGGCTCATTGAGACCGAGCTGGCCAAGCAGGTGGTGCAGAACGAGATGGACAAGCTCCGAGAGGTGAGAGGGACACGGGAGGGGGACCGGGAGGCGTCCCCAAGGCTCTGCTCATAGCAGGTGTCCTGGCCCCAGATCATGGGATCCCCCAACCCTGCCTGAGTCACTGAAACCCAAACCATGCTGCAGATGCTTGTGAAACCTGAGCAGCGCCTGCCCTCGGCATGCTTCATCCCACCCTGCGGGCATGGGCTGGCTCTGCCCCATCCATGGGGGGCTACAGGACTTCCCCACTGCACTAGGGACACTTAATATGTCCCTGGCCACTTGCTCAGCCCGGCCCCCTGGGCTGTGCCCAATTCCATCTGGGCAAAGCTCCCCACGATGTGTGGGGTCCCTGTCCTTGGCAGTGGTGCTGGCTGTGTCCTGACCACATCCTGCTGGCTCAAACTGGGCTGAGATGTCCCAGCGGTGTTCCTGTGGTGTCCCAGTGGTGCTGCAGAGCTGGATGGGTGCACAATCCCCTCTATGTCCTGGGCAGCCACAAATGTACCCAGATGCACAGGTCCAGGGCATTCCGTGTCATGGTGTGTTTGGGACCAGCTTCTGGCCAGGATCAATGTCAACCTCGGCGACAGGAAAGGCATCCTGGTGACAGCATGGACTTGAGATCCACTGCAGCCCTTGTAACCCACTTCCCTACTGCCCGGGATGCCTTTGGTCCCGGGGGAGCCTCGGGATGCATCTCTGGCTGAGCCATCAGGGCAATGTGGGGGAGGAGACACAGCCGAGGGAAGGCTCTCACTTCCCCCACCGTGCTTCCTGCGCACGGCTTGGGATCTCTGGAGCCGTCCCCGCTTATAAAGCCGAGCCCAGCTCCTGGGAAGCTGCGGGATCCAGCTGTGGTTGTAGCCGTCCCCTCTCAGCCATCCCCACGCCGGTGACGCGAGCAGCGTGCCCCATGCGGGGTGTCTCGTCCCCAGGCTGCGCAGCCCCCACTAACAGCTGTGAAATGGGTTCCCTGCAGCTGGGAGCGAGGGCTGAATAACAAATGGCAGCAGCAGGAGCTGAGCTGCAGCTCTCCCAAGCTCGTAAAATGGGCAGGGAAAATGGTTGTGTGGTCAGCATGGGGAGCTCCGAGAGACAGCCTTGTCCAGGCTGAAGAGCGTGGGGTGGGATAGGGGTGGGATAGGGCCCCTCACTGCAGCTGCCTGAGCCCAGGGGGATGCTGTGGGCTGACACAGGCTCAGAGATGGTCCCCAAGCTCCGGATGTTGCGTCTTCAGGCTTGCAAGGGCGTTGGGGTTACTCACTGATTGCAGAGTGCTAATTAGGCAAACATTAGACAAAGTGAGCTAAAAGCCCTCCTCCTCCCTGCTGCTGCAGGGCACAGAGCCTGGCAGAGCTTGTTAGCAGCCAGGGACTGTGCAGGGCTGCGCTCACCCCTCGGGGCTGATTATTCCTCCCTTCCAAGAGGTTTCTCCCATAACTGGATAATTGTCTGGGGATCACTCCTGAAGGCACAGGCATTTTCCCTTCTTCTGTCTCCTAAAGGGGCAGGAAAACGTAGGATCAGTCTGTGTACCCCATGCCAAGCCTGCCACCCCAAACTGGGCCATGACAGGACCTTCAGGCACGGCCACCCCAAGGCTGCTCCCAGAGTGGAGCAGTGACAGCCACATCTGCCCTGGGGTGCTGTGCCTGGGGCTCTCTGGGGCTGGTGCTGCCCTTTGCCAGCTCCAGTCCCCTGCACGGTGGGGGTGAGGGATGTGATGTGGCACAGCCAGCCCCTGGGAAAGGCTCTGCAGCTCCAGCAGCTCCAGTGATGGTCGTGGCCTTAATAGGAAAGCCTGGAGCCCAGCACCTTGGCACAGGCAGCAGCTTACATTTCTCAGCTGCTTTCTTTGGCTGTTGGGCCTCAGCACCAGCTTGGAAATAGGTCCAGGGCAGCTGCACAGATCAGCCAGCACTCATGGGAGGCTATGTGGATGTGCTTGAGGGTCTTCCTCCAGCTCCCCTCCCCAGATAACTGGTTCTGCTCCGGGCACCTGCATTGTTACCGTGCTTTTAGTCTCTCTTATTGCTCTATCTGCCTTCCCCACCTCCCAGCTGTCCTCACTAGCCTGGACATTGTCCCTCGTGTCCCCTTGTGACCTTGACAGCAGAGTCAGCATCGTGATGCTGAGGGACCAGGACACGTCCCTTGCTTGGGGAAAAGGCAATGGGGAATGTCATCATCTGCTTCTCCCACACTGGAATGTCCTGAGAGCTGTCCCTTGGCCTGGGGGTTGGATTCCCCACTCCATCCAGCCCTGACAGGGACTGTGACTCAGCCTCTCCACTCTCCATGGCTCATTTCCTGCTCACTTCTCCTTTTTCACTGCTCGTTTGCCTGCAGGGAGAATTTCTGGCTAAACCTCATGATGTGATGCTTGCCAGTCCAGCTTCCTCAAAGCAAAGGGCCTGCCTCAGCCCACCGAGGCTTGGGTTTTTCCTGGGGTCCATGAGCATCTGGGAATGTCAACGCTGATGTCCATGCATACTGCATCTGTCTGTCTGTCTGTCTGTCTGTCTGTCACTGCTGGGGTGCAGTGCCCTCACTGTGGTCATAACTCTCTTTTCCTGCAGAATTCCCTGAAGAAGCGGAGTTCTCGCTCCATGGGCAAGACTGAGAAGAAGCCATCAGTGCAGGTATCAGCACCTGAGCACCCAGGGCACACCACAGTGACCCACCAACACCCTGGGTCATGGTGCCAGCTGGACACCACACCCAGACCAGGAGTAAATCCCCTCCTTACAGGGCCTCGAAGAGCTTTCCTGCCTCTCAGAGCCCCTGCAGAAGGGAGGGATTGATGTGCTGGGCCATCCTCTTTGTCCTCAGCCGCTCCCTTGTCTCATTTATCAATGGAGCAGCAGTGGCCGGGCGGTGGCTTTAACCCTTTCCCTGTGTAAGGAGCTGAAGGACTTTGGCTTTTTCACTGCAAAGCTGCCTCTGCCCTTGTGGCTCTGGCAGCCTGTGTCCCTCCTGCCAGTGCCAGCAGCTGTGCTTCAGGGTGGTCTGGGGGAGCAGAGGGTCCCACAGGGATGGCTGGAGGCCACACCACTCCTGCCCCTCACAGGTTGCCAGGGCAGCACAGGGAACGGGGGATTTGCTGGTGGCAGCAGGATTTCAGCTGTCACTTGCTGTTGAGCTGAGCTGCTGTGACTCGCTAATGCTGTTACCAGGGCTCGGAGAGGCAGAGCTGCTGTTGTGGGGATAGAAAGGCAAAAGGAAAAATCCTCTTTCAAAGGCAAAAGACCTGAAGAGTTTATTTTGGGGAACAGATCTGCTCCTCAAAAGCTGGGATGTGGAGGCAGACCCTGTAAAGCCATTCCTGACATACTGCTGTCTCATGGCAGGAACCCTGAGCAGCTCAAGAGTTCTGGGTCATCTGTATCCTTGCTGGCACAGCCCACTCCATGCAGCCACACCACAAGGACCCCCAGATCCTCAAAGACTTTCCCCCTCAGTCTTTATCATCTCCCTTTAACTCCATCCTTGAGACCCCCTTCTGGCCAGCTGATGGTCCCAGCATCCTTCCCCTCATTTCCCCAGAGAGCAGTTACAGCCAGCTCTGCCCAGAGATGAGGGGGCCCCTCCATCACCCCCTTCCTGAGGCTGAAGCCCCTCATCTGCCTCCTCCTGGGGCAGGAAACAACACCAGCCCTCTCTGCTTCCCACACCCCCACAGAGCCAAGACCCTTCAGCTTGGCCTTGCAGGGTGGCCCCAGTTCTGTGGTGGGATCAATGCTCCAGGAACTCTGGGCTTCCTGGGGTGCAGATGCCCCTGGATGTGGCCCCCATCTGCTCCCTGTCCCCATGGCTGATGGCCCTGCAGGCACAGATGCTGTGACTCATCGGTGGCTTCCTGGGCCCCTGTCCTGCCTGGCCGTGCTGGCTGAGCAGCAGGACTCCCCAAAAACAGAGCTGGGGGGGCGATGGACTCGACACTGAGGTCTGCCCCACTCCTAGAAGCACTCAGGGACGTGTGTGTCCCTCCAGTGATGCCAAGGTGTAGAGAGACACACTGGGTTGCTGCTTTTTATTTTTTTTCCTTGGAAAAACAGGAACTGAGGTCATGTCTGCCCTGCCTGAGCCAGCCCTCCCCTAATCTCCTCACCTAATTAGGGGGGCACAGCTTTAATACGCCTTAGTGAGGTCGTGTCCTGGTGCACGAGCACGGAAGAGCAGCAGGGTGGGTCCTGTGGTCATGGCAGGACATTTAGGGAATAAAATGGCACCTCAAACTCATGGGAACCCTCTTTCCATCACCCCTAGCCTTGTTATGAGCAGTCCAGGAAGTTTGCAGAATAAATACTGCTGCAGGGTTTGGGGTGAGCGTGGGCGTGGCTGGGGGGGCTGTGGGTCTGGAGCACCCAGAGAAGGGGACAGCTTGTTTTTTCCAGCCAAGGAGAGGGGAATGGGAATGAGTTCAGCCAGGGAGAGGGCTGCCAGGGCCAGCAGCCACCCAGCCAAAGGGCTGGGCCAGCTCCAGCACTGTCCAGCTCCAGCGGGTGCAGTGGGGTGAGGGTCACAGCCCAGCAGGTCCCCTCCTGGCAGTCACCACGCCGGAGCTCGGAGCACTCGAGTGACTCCAGGGCACAGGAAGCTGCGAGCTGGACGTCAGGAAATCCTGGTCCTCCATCCAAAAAGCTTCCCAGAGCAGAGAAACGGTTTGTCTGGGCAAACAGCCAAGAGCCTAACTGCTAAATAAAAAAGGAACACATGGAGAAACGGTCCTGAGAAGCAGAGGGGCTTGGGAAGGGACTAGTGAGCTGATGCTGAGGCTTTGCCTGGGTTTTCAGTGCCCTGTCAAGGTGATGGCAGCAAGGCTGAGGGTTGGGACTTCGAGAGGTTTTCAGCTGCTTCTCAGCCCTGTGATGGAGCGTGGGGAGCTGAGCAAGAGGAGCAGAGCCCTTACAAGGGCGTTGCAGTGGCAGCAGTGCCAATTTTCTGGAGGAGACCTTGGTGACCCTGTGGAATCTTGAGAGCTTTCCCTTCTCCTCTGCCCTGTGGTGGATCAGGCTGGACTTGGTCCACACATGCTTCATGGTGGCCCAATGTCCTTCTTGGGGCAAGACCCACAGGTCTCCTCATCCATGGCATCCCATCCCATCTCCAGGATGGATCTCAAAGCTTTTCCCCCCTTCAGGAGCAGAGCCAGCAGCTTCCCTAGGATAACTGGGGTGGGAGGGTGGCGTGTCCCCAGGGCTCTCTGGGAATCACCATGGCCCCCAGGAGCATCTTTCTAATGCCCACCCCCTCTCTGTCCCCAGGAGGACAGTGCAGACCTGAAGTGCCAGCTGCATTTTGCCAAGGAGGAGTCGGCCCTGATGTGCAAGAAGCTGACCAAGCTGGCCAAGGAGAACGACGGCATGAAGGAGGAGCTGCTGAAGTACAGGTCCCTCTACGGGGACCTCGACAGCTCCCTCTCCGTGGAGGAGCTGGCTGACTCTCCCCATTCCCGGGAGGCCGAGCTGAAGGTCCACCTCAAGCTGGTGGAGGAGGAAGCCAACATCCTCAGCCGGAGGATAGTGGAGCTGGAGGTGGAAAACCGCGGGCTGCGGGCGGAGATGGACGACATGAAGGGCCAGGGGGACAGGGAGCTGCCGGGGCAGGACACGCGGTTCCTGTTGGGCGTCTCGAGCTGTGGGGATGCGGGGGACACGGTGGCGGAGCTGCGCCGGCACCTGCAGTTCGTGGAGGAGGAGGCCGAGCTGCTGAGGCGCTCGCTGCTGGAGCTGGAGGACCAGAACAAGCTCCTCCTGAACGAGCTGACCAAGTACAAGTCAGACCACGAGCTGGACGTGACGCTGTCAGAGGACAGCTGCTCGGTGGTCAGCGAGCCCTCGCAGGAGGAGCTGGCCACGGCCAAGGTGCAGATCAGCGAGCTCAGTGGCAAGGTGAAGAAGCTGCAGTACGAGAACAGGGTGCTGCTCTCCAACCTCCAGCGCTGCGACCTGGCCTCCTGCCAGACCACCCGGCCCATGCTGGAGACCGACGCCGAGGCCGGCGACTCAGCACAGTGCGTCCCCACCGCCGGCTGGAGGGACGGCGTGGGCAGCAGCGAGGCCGATGGGCAGGACAGAGGGCTGGGCAGTGGGAAGGTGCCTGATGGCCCCGCCAAGCTGCTCAAGCCCAAGGACCTGGAGACCTTGCTGGGCATCCGGGATCAGGCAACACTGGTCAGCAAAGCGATCGACGTGTTGATTTCGGATGCCAACGGCTTCACCTCGGGGCTGAAGGCTTGCTTGGACAACGAGTGTGCAGGGGTGCTGCTGGGCGAGGCGGTGGGCAGCGGTGGTGACAGCCCCAGCGATGCCAAGCTGATGAACGTGCTCCTGATGCGGCTGGGCGTGCTCCAGCAGGACCTGGGCTGCTTCGTGAGGAAGGTGGACCACCTCACCGGCGGCTTCAAGGAGCACACGGACTCATTCCCCTTCTCCAGCCCCAGCAGCCACGACGTCACCAAAGAGGGGCTGCAGAAGGAGCACGCCTCCGACTTCCAGGTACGGCTTCTTCCCACATCCCTCACAGCAGCTGCCGCTTTATTTGCCACCACGTTTCCTCCTGCTTTAATGGAGCAAACCCTGATCCCCAGTGTAACCTCCCTCCTGCCTCTCCAGAGCAAAATCCAAACTAACACCTCACTGCATGCCAGTGGCACTGGGGACAAGGTAGGACTCTGCTCCAACAGAGTGTGCCCAGGGCAGGAGGCAGTGGACATCCTGGCACAGGCTGGTTGTGCCAAGGCTGCCCTGCCCATGGCCAGGGGCTATGAGGTGCAATCCCGCCTTAGCAGGGTCTGATATTTTGGCTGCTCGCTCTGGCTTAGCCCAAAGTTTTGTCTCAGAAGCTCTTTGCTTGTTGGGGATGAGCTGGGTGGGAGGAGAGCAGCCTGCAGCCCCTGAAAGCAGCCCAAATTGTAGGAACCCCTCTTGCAGGAATCCTCAGCCCCTAGAGATACCCAGGCAGGGCAATTTGGAGAGAAAGGGTTCAGGGTAAATCTGTATCCAAGGGAAAACACCTTAGGAGCAGTGGAGAGCAGCTCATGCCCTGCTGTCCTGCTGTTCTCAGGGGTCCCAGCTCATGCCAGGGATGTTGGTGGTGGTTGGGGCTGCAGGCACAAGCCCCTTTCTGGAGCACACTCGCTTGTTCAGAGTCCTATTGTTCTGCATGTGGTCCCCCCAGCCCGAGGTCCCAGTCTCCCCCAGTCACTGCATGGCACCGTAACTGGTGTTTGCACATTTTTTCCCTCTTTCTCTCTTTTTTCCCCTTTCCCCAAACAATCCAGGCCACGTGTCTCCTCATCCTGTGTTTCCTTTTGGTTTCCGCATTGTCTCCCGCCATGGTGATGAAGCTCCTTCTCCTCCTCATCCTTTTTGTTGTCTTGTAGTTTTTTACTGTTTCGGAGACCCATTGTTTTGTTTTCTGGCTTTTTTTTCTTCCCGCTCTTTTGGTTTGTTCTCATTAACTTGCCCACGCATGCAGCAGCCTGATTTTAGGGACGCCGACCCTTTCCGCATCCCCCACACCAAGGACACGGACCCCGCACATCCCCAGAGCTACAAAACCTGCCGGGCTGAGGAGAATGACTCCTATGCCACCGAGGTATGACATGGGAAGGGAGCCACATCCCCTCAGCCAGCGGGGTTGGGGACAGGGCTGTGGGATGGGGTTGAACCTTTTGAGAGCTGGGGACAAGGGGAGCTGCAGAGCCCCATCTGGGAGGGACACAGGGAAGGGCAGCCCACCTTCCCCATCCTCTCCTCGGGCTGTTACAGATGAAGGAGCTGCAGCTGGTGCTGTCAGAGGCCAACGAGAGCCTGCGGGGGCTGCAGGAGCAGCTCTCGCAGGAGAGGCAGCTGAGGAAGGACGAGGTGGACAACTTCTCACAGAAGATCTGCCAGGTGAGTAGGTAACAGCCTCTGCCCCTGGGAGACAAGTGTCCTCACACCCATAGCAGTGCCACCTCCAGCTCCAGCCCTGTGACCCACGTGGGGACCTGGGTGGCACCTGGGAGCACATACAGCATGTCCCGTTTTCAAGGCTGAGCACACTCCTCCATGCAGGGCTTCCCCCATGGGACTGCCTCAGTGGCCCTGCTGTCCCCAGCATGCTTCCAGGGTGGTGCAGCTCCCCAGGATGGGGATGTGGGGCTGGCACCGGGCTCAGCCCAGACCATTGTGGGGAGGCATCATATCACTGCCACCCGTGCCTATCCTGTCTCTCCACAGCTAAAGGAGGACCACCAGAAAGCTCTGCTGCGGCGGGAGTTTGAGCTGCAGAGCCTGAACCTGCAGAGGCGGCTGGAGCAGAAGTTCTGGAGCCAGGAGAAGAACCTGCTGGTGCAGGAGTCACAGCAGTTCCGGCAGAGCTTCCTCCTGCTCTTCATGAAGCTCAAGTGGTTCCTCAAGCGCTGGCGCCAGGGCAAGGTGGTGCACAGTGAGGGCGAGGACTTTTTGGAGGTACAGTGATCTGCCTTGGAAGGGGGAACACACTGTTGGGCACATCCCTCATGCCTACATGTCCCACCCAGGGTGTTTTGGTGTCCCCCATCCCTGGCCACGGGCTGTGGGTCCCCATATCACTCCAGCCATGGTGTCACCCACAGGTGAACAGCATGAAGGAGCTGTACCTGCTGCTGGAAGAGGAGGAGCTCGCCCCGCAGCAACAGGCGGACAACAAGATGTGTGCCGGAGACACCTGGACCCCCAACACGGTGAGCAGGGTCCCCCACACCCCTAAGGGGTGGATCAGGGCAGGATAAGCCCCTGCTGTGGCTGTGTGGCATGGGGTGGTGGCTCCTCTCGGGGTGCATGGATGGGTGGGGCTGCTCCACCTGTGACTGGTCCCCTGCCCTGGTGACTTCCCATGTCCCTCACCTTGAGAGCAGCCTGCAGGGCTGGGATGAAGAGAGGGCAGCTCCCACAGAGTCCCACCCTCTTGGGTCCCTTCCTGCTGCCTGTGTTCACCCCTGCTCTCCTGTAGCCCAACGAGTGCATCAAGACTCTGGCGGACATGAAGGTGACCCTGAAGGAGCTGTGCACGGAGCTGCGGGAGGAGCGCCGCGGTGCCAGCGAGCTGCAGCAGCAGTTCACCAAGGCCAAGGCTGCCTGGGAGATGGAGCGTGCTGAGCTCAAGTGCCACATCACCCAGGTGGGAGCCCTGGGTACCCTGTGGGCTGGCAGAGCTTCCCCGTGCCTACGGGGGGGCTGGGGGGCTGCCTGTGCCAAGTGCTGGGCTGGGAGCAGGGTGGCACTGTGGGAATCTTAATTAGCAACCACTCAGGCTGGAGAGTTTCCATGGCAACAGGGCTGGCATGGAAATCTGACTGTGGAGCAGCAGAGGATGCTCTTTATTCCTCTGCTGTGTTTGTCTGGGGAGGGTGGGATGGGACAGGGCTCAGCATCCCTCCTGAGGACAGGCAGCTGAGAGCAGCACCAGAGCCCACCCCGAGTCACAGCACAGGATCCCTGCAGGTGCTGCAAAAGGGATGCAAAGGGATGCAGGGAAGGCAGGAGGAGGTGGAGGGAGGGCAGCCTGGGCACTGGGGCAAGCTCCTGCCTGTAGGATGAGTCCCATCGGTCCCTCAGCCCTGCCCTCCCAGTGCTGAGAGGTTTCCACTCGCGCTGTGCTGGCAGCAGCCCATGGCTGTACATCAGCTCCTCTCCTCAGCACAGGAGCCAGCAATTTCCAGGCAGGATTTCTCCAGGCAGAGCATGGCTCCCCAGTTCCCACATCTCCTCCTCAAAAGCGAGCAGAGCTGCCGTGGTGGCAGCACCCCAATGGTGCTGCATCCTCAGGGGCCGCTCTGCCAGCACTGCAGGTGAGGCTGGCCCTCTCCAGGAGGCATGTCCTGCAGGCAGGAGCACAGCCGGGCAGGCAGGACATTCAGCCCATGTCCTGCTGGGTGACCATCTGCTGGGCCGGCTGGCATGACGTAGCTGCAAGCCACGGCTGGCCATGGCTTGGCTGTGCCGTGGGCACGCCATGTTGTGTGTGTCATGGCCTTGGGGACATGCTCATTGCCCAGCCTGGCAGCACAGGACCCGCACTGGCAAGCGGGATGCCCCCAGTGCTGTCCCTTTGCTGGAGATGTCCAGCACCACGCTGGAGCCCCCACAGCCACCACTCTGTCCCCACAGCTGGAGTCAAAGGCAGGCAAAGGGATTGCGGAGCGTGCGCTGCCAGACTGGAAGGTGGCACTGAAGAGGGAGCGTGAGGAGCACCAGCATCTCCTGGCTGAGTCCTACAGCGCTGTCATGGACCTCACCAAGCAGCTGCAGATCAGCGAGAAGAACTGGAACCAGGAGAAGGTAGAGCTGCTGGCTCGCTTCAAGGAGGAGCAGCAGCAGGCAGAGCAGCAAGCAAAGGACCTGCAGAACAAACTCAACCAGGTATGGTGTCCCCCATCCTGCATGTGTCCTCCAGGCTCTGCTGCTTGCCCCAAGGATGTTTCATGCTTTTGCTTGCCCAGAGAGGCATGTGTGGCACCTGTTGAGTAAACAACATATTCTCCAGTTGCAGAAAGGATCCAATCCATGGGCATTGAAGCACTCTGAAATGGAGAAGCACGGCAGCAACTGGAAAGAGGTGGGTAAGAGAGGGTGGAGTGCTCTCAGGATGCTCTTACTGCTCTGGTCTGTGCTAAGGATGTGTGCACTCCAATTAACACCCCCATAAACAGCAAATGAGGCTGCAAGGGGGCATGCCAGGAGAATGAGAGGGTGAAGGGCATGGCAGAACCCCAAGAGCTTCTGTGGGGTTATAAAAAGCTGCTTTAAAATAGATGTGGTTGCAGCAAGTCCCATGCAGGCCTGGGAATGCTGTGCCTCAGTGTGTGGGGAAGCTGGTGGTGCTGGAGAGGAGCAGGATGCAGCCCCTGAGCCCCAGCCCATCTCTATGCTCTGGTCCTGTGCTTGCTGACCCCAGAGCTTTCTCCTGTGCCCTCCTAGGCTCTCAATGAGAAAATCACAGACAAGGAGACAATCTCTGAAGCAGAAGCCAAGGGAACCAACCTCAAAAGGTGAGTGTGCTGGTGTCTTCATGGTCCCTGGGATAGAGAGGGGCCCCTGGGCTTGACATCACTGAGAGTCATGGGGAGATGCAACCATATTCCAGGGTAGTTCTTGAAGCAAAGGGCTCCCTCTGAGGAGCAGGACTGGGTGCCCAGGAAGGTCTCATGGGGGTGGGAGCAGGGTGCTTCAGCTGTCCTTGAACCCCCTGCCCTACCCCCTTTTGATTCCCATCCTCTCTCCTTCCACAGGACCAAGTCTGTTTCCTCCATGTCAGAGTTTGAAAGCTTGCTTGACTGTTCTCCCTACCTCCCTGGAAAGACCGTGCCAGGGCTGGGTGACCATGCCCGGGCCAAAAAGGCATCCTCAACCACCCAGCTGCTGCCCAACGGGATACGGGACAGCACCAGCCTTCCTCCCTCAAACTGTACATATGTGAATATCGAGCAACCTGCCCCTGACAGCCTGGCCAAGGAGAAGCTGGGCATCTCCTCCTGGGACTACTCGCGGGCAAGCAGCCTCTCCGGGCACGACCCAGCTCAGAAACAAATCCAGAGGAGCTACACGGCGCCCGACAAGACAGGGATCCGCATCTACTACAGCCCGCCGGTGGTGCGGCGGCTGGAGGCACCTCTGGTGCACAACAAGGAGGGCAAGATCATGATTGAGCCCGGATTTTTGTTCACCATGGCCAAGCCGAAGGAGCCTGAGGAGTCGGCCAGCGCTGAGGGCACCTACAGCCAGTGGCTGTGCAACTTCTCCAAGCAGCAGCGGGAGCTGCTGGACGGCGGCGCGGGGGAGAGCGCGGTGCCGCCGGTGCCGCACTTCCCCCCGTCGCTGCACGAGCTGGAGATCTCCGGCAACATGAGCGACGACATGAAGGAGATCACCAACTGTGTGCGCCAGGCCATCCGCTCCAGCTCACTCGAGAGGAAGGTGAAAAGCACCTCCAGCCAGACGGTGGGGCTGGCCCACGTGGGCACACAGACCATCCAGACGGTGAGCGTGGGCCTCCAGACTGACCTGCCCCGCGGTGCTGGTGTGCATGGCAAGAGCTGGTCCCCACGCAGCTCCTCCCTCGTGTCCGTGCGCAGCAAGCAGATCTCCTCCTCCCTGGATAAGGTCCACTCCAGGATCGAGCGGCCGTGCTGCTCCCCAAAATATGGCTCTCCAAAGCTCCAGAGGAGGTCTTCCTCCAAGCTGGATGCCTCCAAGGACAGGAGCCTGTGGAATCTGCACCAGAGCAAGCAGAACGGCTCTGCCTGGGCCCGCTCCACCACCACACGCGACAGCCCCGTCCTCAGCAACATCAACGACGGCCTGTCCAGCCTGTTCAGCGTGGTGGAGCATGCGGGCAGCACTGAGTCCATCTGGAAGCCGGGCTGCCCTGACAGCAGCCGGGCCAAGCCCGAAGCACCCAAGTATGGCCTCGTGCAGGAGTTCTTCAGGAACGTCTGTGGGCGGGCACAGAGCCCCACTGCGCCCCAGGAGAAGAAGGAGGCTACTGGGGAGGAGAGCAAGAGAGCCGAGCACCCCAGCCCCGCCACCCACCACCCAGCTGAAAACATCTCCCGCATCTTGAACAAGAAGGTCCTCAAGCAGGGCAGCTGCGAGGACCCCAAGCCCTTGTCCCCCAGCCAGGGCAGTAAGGACGCAGCCCTGCGGGACCCCGACCTCATCTCGGCCATAGCCAGCGAGGTAACGAGGCACAGAGCCCCCCGGGGTGTCCCGCCGTGGCGGGGGACAGGGTGCCTGACCCCTCTAACCCCGCTGTGCCCTGTCTATCTTTGCAGGACACGGCGTGTGACTGCAGCTCCCAGTCCCTCACCTCCTGCTTTGCCCGGCCGTCCCGCTCCGCGGTCCGCCACTCCCCCTCCAAGTGCAAACTGCACCCCGCGGACCCCCCCAGGGCGGAGGAGAAGCCGGGGGCCTCGAGTGAGTGAGGACGGGGGGCCGGGGGACGCAGCGTGCCTGCCATCCACTGTCCTGCCGGAAGAGCGCCCGCGCTGAGCCCGCGGGGGCCCCTCTCGGAGGCGGCGCGGGCGCATCTGTCTCCTAAACGTCCCCTCGGCCCCGGGGACGCTTACGAAGCAGATGTGGAGCCAGAGGCTGCCGGTAGCCCCGGGGTGCGCGGGGACACCCTGCCAGGGGGGCTGCATCACCTCCCGCCTGCGCGGAGACCCGCTGCCGGCACTGGGGGGGGACCTGGCCGGTGCCACCGCGCCGGGAATGTCAGCTGAGACCCCGCTGTGCCGAGGGCTCGAGGGCGCTGAGAGAGGGAGAGCAGCCAGGGAGGCTGCTCGTGTCCACAGGGAGGGCTGGGGCGAGGCGCAGCAGGGCCGCTGTAGGGAAGCGCTGGCCGAGGGGTGATGCGGGCCGGCCCCGCGGATGGAGGGTGCTGGCTCCGGCTGCCGCCAGCGCTGCCCGCCCTGCCCGGGCTCCGGCGCACCCTGCCAGCATCCCGCCGGCCCCGATTGCGGCGGGGTTGCATCAGCCGCGGGGCCGCGTGTGCTTCCCCGGCAGGAAGGAGGAGGGAGGCTCCCTGTGGTCACCCATGCTGGGCTGGCTGGGAGCCCTCCCCGGCCACCCTTCTGTGCTGGGGGTGCTGCTGAGGCCCTTCGCTGCTGGGAAGGGTCCGGGTGGTCCCCGGGCTCCTCCAGCTGCAGAGCTGGGATTGCTGGGTGCACAGCATGGGGAGAGGTGGCCTGTGCCTCTGTATGTGTGTGTGCACATCCCCTGCTCCCAAGGGGCCATTGTGCCCCTGCCTTGCACCCATCTCCCTGCTTGTAGTTATTTCTCCTCCAAGTGCTGAATATCCATATTTCTCTATTTTTTTTTTCCTTTCTTTTCCCTTTTCTTTTTTTTTTCCATCCACTTCTGGCTCTGCCCAACTCCGGACAGCCTGCAATGTAAAACCAAGTGCATTTTAAAAATACCGAAATGAGCTACATTGGAGAGGCACCAATTGGATTAAGAGATTGTGGGTTGGGAGGCTGCAGCGTGGCCCGCGGTCTGTGTTCTGCGTCCCTCCATCACCACCAGAAAAAGCCTTACCCAGGGAGGGAGGGGGCAGCAGCCACAGCCCCCATGGCACTGCAGAGCCCCTGGGGCTGGGGGACTGCAACCCAGCCCTGCACACAGCAGCTTTGGTGTGTCTGTGCAGCTCCAGGAGAGAACAGAGATTTCTGAGGCAGCTGCCTGACCTATTTTCAAGCTGCCTGCCAGGGGCCAGGCAGGGATTCACCCAGATGGAACTGCCTGCAGGTGCCTGGGGCTCCACACATTGCTCTGGGGCTGTGTGCCTTGTTCTGGGGGCTCTGTCCATTGCTCCAAGGGCTCTGCATTGCTCCAGGGGCTCCATACATTGCTCCAAGGGCTCTGCATTGTTCTGGGGCTCTGTACAGTGCACCAGGGACTCCATACACTGTTCCAAGGGCTCTGTGCATTGCTCCAGGAGCTCTGTACACCACTCCAAGGGCTCTATGCATTGCTCTGGAGCTCTGTACACTGCTTCCAGGGCCTCTGCACATTGTCATCTTGCAGTTTCTCTTAAGAACTGCTGGTGCTGCTGAGGCTGCTGCCCTCTCCTGTCCAGCTGTTTGCTGCCTACAGCAGCTGCTGCATCACTGCCACGTCGCAGCCTCCGTCAGCATCTCCACGACGGCCACTCACTGCCTGTGTCTCCAGACACACCAGCATCAGCCAGGGCCCAGCAGGCCCAGCACCGATGGCCTTTTGCTCCTGCAGCGCCTGGCCGGCCCCTGGAGGACCCTTTTCACCCAGGTGGGGGACACTCAGGGCAGGTGCTGCCCACCCTCACCAGCAGCCGGGGCCAGGCTGTGTCCCTGCCTGCCACAGAGGAGTCAGGTCCAGCACTGCCATGGGCAATCTCCTGCTGTACATAGATCCTTTCAGGGTGGTTTTTAGCATTTTCATGGATAATTGGGGTTTTGGTTTGGTTTGGTTTTTTTAAAAGACTCTCTAGTTTTTGGAATGTCGTTTCTCATTTTTACAACTGCCTTTTAATTATTTGTAATATTGGTCGGTTCTGTCTTACTCTGTAAATAGCAGTGCTGGGCATTTCCCAGGGGGGCTGAGCTGAGGCCAGCAAGGAATTTGTGGGGAAAATATGCTTACAGTGTGGAGGTGGCTGATTGTACTCCAGCCCCTCCATGGATTCTGCCCCTGTCCTTCCCACACACCAGTGCCCAGCCTGGGGTGACACCCGAGGTGTTTTGGGCAAAACCATGCTTGCCCCTGCCCTGTCCTCCTTCCTCTCACCAGCCCATGCCAAAGTCGCATGAAGGGCACCTTCTGCCCCGATGACAGGCTCTCTGCCCACCCCATGCTGCACCCCTGTGTCATGCCTGCTTGTTGTGTGATGAATAAAGGCCCTGCAACCCCTCACCCCCACCCTTGGTGCTGCCTTCCCATGCTGTGGTGGGGGGATCGTGCTGTCCGTCCTGAGGCGGTGCTGCTGTGAAGGGAGATGTGGGGCAATTCTGTCCCTGTGTTCCTGCCATCCTGCCTGCTGCCCAGCCCACACATGGTGTCCCATCCTCTCCTCACCCACCCGTCTGTCCCTGACACTGCCCCCCCATGTGCTGACCCCAACTGTGCCACACCACTGGGGCTGCTTGTCAACTCCCGTGGGTCCTCACTGCCAGCACTGTCACCCCACACCAGGCCCCCCTCAGCTTTGCATTGTGCTTGTGATGCTGGTGTTTCTCATGGCTCCCCTGTCCCATCCCAGCCTGCCCAGCAGCTCACCTCAGCCTGCACACACACCCTCCACTGCCCATGGCTTCCTGCCCTTGTGCCCCTTGGTTGGACTAGATGATCTCAAAGATCTTTTCCAGCCTTAATGATTCTGTGATTCTCTGATCACCTGCTGGTCCCAGCCTCCCATCACTCCATTAAACTCTCCCACCCTGAGGTCCTCCATCACCCACCTAACCCCACCCCTCCTTCTTTTGCTTCTCCATCATCCTTCATGTCCCATCTCTTTCATCCCTGCTCTTTGATCCCTCATGTTCCATCCCTCTTTATTGTGCTCTTTCATCACCCACCTAACCCAACCCAGCCCCCTTTCCTCCTTCCTTTGCTACTCCATCCTGTTCCTCTTTCCCATGTTTCATCACCCACCACATCCCATCCCTCTGTATATCTTCTATGTCCCAACCCTTCTTCCACTGCCCCCCATTGTCCACCCATCCCTCCTTCCTTGCTGTCATCCACTGTGTTCTATCCCTCCCTGCCACCCTCCTCCATCACCCACCAGGTCCCATCCTTCCTTTCTGTGCTCCTCCAGCAGCCACCATGTCCTGTCCCTCCTTCCTGTCCTCCTGTATCCTCCATCGTGTTCTATCCTTTCATGTGCTCTGCTGTCACTCACCACCTCCAATCCCTCCCTGTTGTCCCCCACTCCCTTCACATCCCATCCCTCCTTCCAGAGTGTGCTGTCATCAGCTGTGTCCCATCCCTCCCTGCCATGCTGTTCTCCTACATTACCCACCATGTTCCCTCCCACCCTCTTGTGCTGCATCCTACACTGCATCCTATCCCTCCTTGTTCTGCTCCGTCACCCACCACCTCCCATCCCTCCTTCCTGTGCTCCTCCACTGCTCTCCATATCCCACCCTCCAATCTTCCTGCAACACTTTCATCACATCCCTCTCACCCGCTCCTCCTTCATTCACCACATCCTGTTCTTTATCTTCATTCAACTCCCCCTTCTTCTCATGTCTTCTCTTCCTTCTTCACCTTCACCCTGTCCCATCCATCCATGCCTTGCTTTGCCTCCGGCTTTTTCTTTCATGCTCATGTCAACATCTCACCATGTCTTCCTCAGCTCCCACCACCACTGTCCTCTTACCATCAGCTTATCCCTGCCTATCCTCCATTAGCTCTCACCTTCATCCCAACATGTTTCAACCTCCTCCGCTCCTCATCTTCTCCACATCTTTCTTCATCCTCTTCTCTCTACCTATCTCCTCTCTCAACCTCCTTCACTTCCCCATCCCAAAATCCACCCTCACCTCCCACCATTTCACTATCCTTTCAACTGCAAGTGTCACCCAAATTTACCTTCTCCACCTCTATAGTTCCAATCCCTTCTTTGTCCATTTCCCCTCTCCTCATCCATCCATCCATCCATCCATCCATCCATCCATCCATCCATCCATCCATCTCCATTGCCCTCAGTCTGTCTTTTTCTATCCCCTAAGTGTCCCTGTCCCTCCTGTCTCCTTGTCCATCTCCTGCTGTCTCCTCATCCCCTTCTCCATCTCCCATCCTTTTCCTCTACCACCTGCCATCTAACATCTTGTTTTCCTCTTCCTCATCCTCCACTTCCCACTGTCCTTCATCTGTCCCCTTGCCCCACACCAAACACTATTTGCCTGTCCTTCCTCACCCTCCACTTTCTACCATCTGCCCAGGCTCCTCATCCTCTGCAACCTCTCTTTTCCTCCTCATTGTCCTTTCCACCATCTTCCAAAGCCTTCATCCTCCATCTCATACTACCTCCACCTCAGTCCTTCCTGTGACCCTTCACTTCCCAGTGTTCTCTGTAGTTTTTCCTGTAGTTTCAGCTCTTGCCCTCTCCCTCTCAACTTCTGGCTATCTCACTATCCTCTGTCATTTGCCTCCCACAGTTTCCCTGTTTCTCCGCATGTTCCTCCCCTTCTTCCCACCTTCCTATCCCTCTTTGTCCTCTAATGTCCCATGTACCTCACAGATTTCCCTCTCCAGCCCTCCCTCACCTCCAGCCATCCTTCCTTACCTTACAGCTCCCTCTGTCTTTACATTCTCCTTCCTCTCCCACCTCTGTCCTGACTTGCAATCTTCTCCCAGCCTGACCTCTCCCATTCATCCCCTCCTCCTTCCTCCCTGAACTCTTTTACTCCCAGCACATCTGCAATTTTCTGCTTCTCTTCCTGCTTCTCCTGCCTTATATCCCATCCCTTACTGACCCAGGAAAGCCACTACCAGATCAGCCACCCCTGAAGCAAGCAGGAAGGGCCCTTCCTAACATCAGGAAACACTTCTCCCTAGGGCTGGCGCAGCTGGAACTAGTCAGGGGGGAAAGGGGATGATCTCTGCCCTTGGAAGGTTTCAGTAACTCAGCCAGATAAAGTCATCAATGTCCTGATCTAACATTAGCAATAACTAATGTGGAACATGGAGCTCAGCTAGGTTCCCTGGGATCACTTCAAGCAGTGAAGGATTTCCAAGAGGGGTGAGAAAGGCCAGGAATGGCTTTGGATGCATTGCTTGGGATGCTGCAGGACAGGAACTATCCCTGCCACTTGCCACTGTTCCATGGTGCTCAAGCAGACCCACCACACACTGCTCCAGCAGGACCATGCCATGCTCCACAAGGACCATCCCACCCTGCTCCGGCAGGACCATGCCATGCTCCACAAGGACCATCCCACCCTGCTCCAGCAGGACCATGCCATGCTCCACAAGGACCATCCCACCCTGCTCCAGCAGGACCACCCCAGCAAGACCATTCCATGCTGCTCCAGCAGGACCACCCTAATGCTGCTCCAGCAGGACCATCCCATGCTGGTTGAGCAGGACCATCCCACCCTGTTTGATCAGCAGCACCCCAAACTGCTTGAGCAGAACCTCTCCAGGCTGCTTGGGCACGATCATCCAATGTAGCTGGAGCAGAACCTTCCCGTGTTGCCCAAGCAGGACCATCCCATGTTGCTCGACCACTCCAGGCTGTTGAAGCAGGACTATTCCCAGGCTGCTTGAGTACCATGGGCCAGTCCAAAGTGGTTTCCTGAAGAAGCTGCCAGCTCCTAGGCCAGTGAGTGATCCCTGAGATGTCCCCCCAGACCCAAGAGCCAGGGACCCTTCATCATCCATGTTTTCCTCCCCTCAGGCTGGGCCCTGCAGGGCCATGGCCATCCCCTTCCAACAGCCTTCTGGCTGCATTAGGGCACAAGGCTGCTGGCACTGCTGCCCAGGGGAGGACAGGTCTCCATCCCAAGGGAGCTCCAGACCCTGAGGGACCTGCACACAGCATCCCACATCACTCACGCACAAGGGCCGGCCAGCATCGCTTCACCACAGACTCTGCCTTGCCCTGTTGGACGCTCCCAGCCATCCCATGGAGGGGACAATGCCCTTCCCTAGGGGATGTGCCTGAGGGACTGTCCCACTGCAATGCAGGGACAGGGCACCCAGTGTCCTTATGGGGTGGGGGTGACATTTGTAAAGCATTCCTGCCCACATGCCTTCCTGGCTGGTAAATCTGGGGGAGGGTGGAGGGAATTTGCTGCCTGTGTTAGGAATTAGCTGAACTTACGTGTCTCCCCAAGCTGGATTTCTTATTCCAGATGTTCAAACTGTTGTATATTGTACTGGGATTTTTACATTGAATTATTGTAGAAAACAAAAATTTAAACCAAGTCTGTTAAAAAATAAACATTAAAAATCTCTATGAAAAAATAAATGCGAGCTTGTCTCCAAGTCCTCTCCTTACAGATGCGCCAGAGCAGGGACATGGCTCCAGCGGTGGCTTTCCAGAGTGAAACCACACCACCCTCTGGTGTCAGCACCGACCTCAGCTCCGTGCTGGCCCGGCTCCAGCCGTGTCCCTTTGCTTCCAGCTCTGCCTGGCTGCCAGCGCATCCTTGCACCGCCCCAAATCCCGCTCAGTCCAAGCAGATCCCACCCTGCTCCCAGCACACGGGCATCCCCGCATGGTGTGGGGCAGGACGTGGCCAAGCCAGAAGGAAGCAAAGCAGGAGTGGAACAGAGCTGCTTTGCTGGGTGTTGGCATCACCGTCCCAGCCCCACCGGGCTCTGGTGCTACTTCCCAAGCTGCCGGAATGTGTGGATTGTGCTCCTGTGTCCCCACGGCCTCGCCCTGGGAGTGACCGAGCCTGACCCAGAGCTCCAGCTACCCCTTGCTTCTCAATAAAACGGGGACAAAAGAAGGCAGCCACGTTTATGGGTGGGAAAGGACATGAACCTGAAGCCTGGGGACAGTTCACACAGGGAAGGTGTTTATTAAACCCCAATCTCCTCTCCGTGCTGCTGATGAAAGCACTGCCTCTCCTGAGCCCAGTTTCCCTTCCTCTGCAGCCCAGGCTTCCAACAAATCTCTTACCGACCTGGCCCCCTCCCCCAGAATGAAAATGGCACCAGCTGGCAGAGCCCAAGTAAACAAATGATCCACTGTGAGAGGAGAGAGCATCTTTATAAGTTAATTGGCACCATCTAAGAGGCAGACAGACATTTCCCGTGGATAGATCGCTCAAGAAGCTCAGGCAAACAGCACTAACATGTCTCCTGGGTTTGATTTATAAGCCTGATTGCATTACTAGCTCATCTCCATATAGAATGATTATGAATATATTGTCTGCACTCTGCAGAGGGCTAAATTACCAGGCTCTGATATTCATCAGCTATTCCTTGAAGCTTAAACCCGCCTCAAATTCAGAGCTCTCTCTCCCAGTGACAGCAGGGGTAGAAAGGAAACAGCTCAAGCTCAGTCCTTGTTTTCAGCACAACCCGGCGTGTTTTAACACCCCGATTAAGCGGGCGGCTGGAGGGAGGGAGCAGCCTGAGCCAAAGGGCTGTGGAGCAGGGAAGTGCCGGAACCCAGAGCCAAGTGTATTGGTATTGAGCAGTTACATTTACAAACAAAGGAGCTGATAACTCCCAGCAGGACTGAAGGGCTCTTATCACGGTGCTGATTAAAATTTCCTCTGCAGCCAGCGACGAGGGGGAGTGTCCTCAGTGGGGAGACAGTGCAACCCGGTGTTTAACCCTGTTGCTGCTGAGTGCTGATTCATTCAGAACAAGTGAAGGGCTGCCCAGCCTGGCCATGTGCTGAAAATTAGCCTAGAAAGCCCCAGCAGGAAGAGCCACACCCTGGTCACATCCTCCCACTTCATCTCACCCCTGCTTTGCAGGTCCCAGGAGGTTTTGCTGGTGTCACTTGTGATTCCTTCCAGATCCTTTGCTCTTTTGTTCTGCCCCTCAATTCTCTGCCCTTGCCTGTGGTTAAAGAAATCTTTCCCTTCCCACTATGGGACATTCTGATAAAGGCTCCCACTGCCTCTGGCACGGCCTTGCAATGCATAAACTTGTCTGTGCTGTGTTATGTTCACAAAGAGTAAGGTCCGTGATAAAAAGATGCCTTCTCTGATTAGCATCACCGACAGCTGTATTGCCAAGCTGCTGGATCTGCCTCACTGGGCCCTGGTCCAGGCTGCCCTGCTCAGGAGATGCTCAGGGAGGAGTGGACAGGCAGTGGGAGAGGAGGTGGCTTGCTGTCCCCCTCCAGACAAGCCCATGAGCCTCAACCATCACACTGGTGCCTCGGTGTGGCTCAGACACCTCTGTGCCTTCCTGGGCTCCTTCCCCCACTGCTGTGGGTTGTATCCTTCCTGCCCGATACTGTCAGTGATTTACACCAACAGGGATGTGATTCCCACGCATTTATTGGCAGTAAGGCCAGTCAGAAGACAATGCCTTGTGACCTCACTGGGAGCCCCTGGGTAAATCACCTGCTCCCTGGAGCAGCACCTTGCCCAAATTAGCACAAGTTTCCCACATGAGGCTGCCTCCTGCTCATCCCACCAGGATCAGAAGGTCTGAGGTGTACAAACCAGTTCACACTTTCCATTTTCTTTCCCCCAGGACTGAGATCTTTCATGTCAGGGAAGATGCAGTGAAGGGTCCCACCACGGCTGATGAGCTGCTGTGGTGCTGCACTAGAGAGGCTGTTTCCAGAGTATCTCAGATTTCCAGGAACCCAAGCAGAGTCTGAGCAAGACACCAGATATCCTGGCCAGTATCATTTTTTGACCCTCTGAGTCTCTTCAAGAGACCTTAATATACATCAACATATATACTTTAAGTACTTTTATTCCTTTACAGGAAGAGGAAATAAAGGGCCTAAAAAGCAGCTGATTTTCCAGGACTGCCTGGTGAGTTAGGAGAGCTGGGAGCCAAGCTCAGAGCAAACCCTGCAGCATCTAGCCCCACCACACAACAGCTCCCAGGGCAGGAGCCCAGCTGGATGCAAGATTCCCTGGGATGGAGAAGCTGGAACAGCAAAGCATGGTCACACAGCAGGAGCCCTTTCCTAGTTCCTGTAAAATCACCAAGGGAAGTCTGGATATATCAACAAAGTGTTTAAGGCCAGGTTGGACAGTGCTTGGAACAACCTGGCCTAGTGGAAGGTGTCCCTGCCCATGGCAGGGGGCTGGAATGAGACAAGCTTTAAGTTCCCTTCCAACCCAAAGCATCCAATAATTCAGTGGTTTTTCAGCTGTGAGACACTGAAATGAAAATGTGAGGAGGGCTGTGTTTGTGCCATGGGGGTTGGACTGGTGGTACCACCTCTGTGGTTCACAATCCTGTACACAGCTGCTTGGACAGTTACTAGAAGAGGAGAGAGCTTGGGAAAGCAGTAGGAGGCTCTTTGGAATTTTCTGCTTTGCAGGTGGTTTCTGAGAGGAGATGCACCCTCTCCCCATCAGGCAGCTTCCTGGGCCACAGCTGCAGACAGCTGCAGCACAACAACCGAATTCCCTGGCTGCAGCAGCCCAAGCTGGGCAGTGCTGGATGAAGGACAGCTGTGGGGCTGGTGGGACATGGTGCTCCCCCAGCCTCGTGGCTCGGAATGTCCTGCACACTCAGGCAGCAGTTGCTGGATAGAAATCATGCTGTCACTGAGGCTGGTGGGGAATTTCAGCTGAACAAATCACCAAAAGCAAAAGGCCAATGAGAAGGACAGCAGAGGGTGCCTCCCAGATCTGCAAACCACCTCTTCACTGGCTCTGGGACACTGTCCTGTGACAAGGAGAGTGACAAAGCCCTTTCACAGCAGCAGGGTGAATGACAGCCCCCTTCCTGGTACTTAAGGGAACAGAGGATTTGTTAGAGAGCTGCTGGTAAATGCAAAATCCCAGGACACAGGCTGCTAGAACTAAAGTTTGGCAACTCGTAACAGAAAATTATCAGCTTGAGGTGGATTCTGAAGGACATCAGAAGTGCTGGGTTTGTCCCACTTCTCAAGATAGGATCAGTGTGGTTTCCAGCTGGGGTTGTTAAATGAGGTGCCAAGTGTACCCAGACCCTCACGAGGCTGTGCCCAGAGCATCGATCCAAGGGGAGTGCTGGAGTGCAATTCCTATAGCTCCCGAGAAGCTTCAAAAATAGGCCTGTCAGAGAGCCCAGGCTGCAGAGCCAAATTGACTCTTCCTTAAAAAAACCCACTTTTTGTAATAGGGAACTTGGAGGTAATGGTACTGCTGGCTGGTGAAGGGAAATATCTTGCAGGATTTGGCTTATCCTTACTGGTCTACCCAGAAAGAGAGCCTGGGCTCAGAAACTGGTGATCCCAGGCTGAAAGTCCAATGAGGAAAGTGCTAAAACTGGGCATCTGGATGGATTGGACTTGTGCTGGAGACTTCACCTTCATCCATGTGATAGAGATTGAGACCCTGCTTTTCCTGTGATTTGTTTTTTTTTAATTTTTTTTTTTTTTTTTGGGTAACTAATAATGAAATGATAATATGAGGCCACACTGTAGCTTTCCAGGACAGGGATTTTATATCACATGGCTGAAGAAGCTTTCTTACACAGGCTACAGTGTGATATGAGGGTGGCTGACAGATTTGGGGTGTAAATATTGCTGAGCTCGTGTTGGAGATGTGTAGAGAGTATCTCTGGAGTGACACTGTCCATAGGACATAGCCCATGAAGGGAGATATCACCTGAACTACTCCTGGGTTTCACCTCAGAGTAAACCAGCTGTGTCCTCCTAAAGGGAGTCACAGAAGAATCTTAGCCCTGAAGCAGTGTGGGCAGGCAGCAAACTGACACCAGAGCAGGAAGCTGCAGGACAGGAGTGTCCTTCAAAACTAAGGAGCATCCTTAATGGAAATGACATTGCTTGGAGTGGCAGACGATGCTCACCGGTGCACAGGTTTGTGTCTCCTCCTGTCTACAGCAGGGCAACACTCCCAGGGAGTGCACAAAACCACGGAAAACCCAAGGATGCCAGAGCAGGCTGTGCCTGCTTACTGACAGTGTGCCAACTTCAAGTTTATGGACTTTAATCTTTTGAATGCTCCTTGGCCTGGGCCCAAACCAGCACAAAATTCCCAGGGCAGGTGGCTCCCTGGGCACAGCAGTGCTTTGCTCCAAGGGGTGATATTCCCCAGTGGAGAAAAGGAATTTGAGGTTTTGGCAGCCTGCCTAAGAAATATCTTCTTGGCAGGCAATGTCATAGGGGCAGGCAATGCTGTAGGGGCAGTTGAGCTTAATGTTGAGGAGTGGGATGACAATGGGTCTGCTGCAGGAGGTACAACCACAGGCAGCTCCTGCTCTGAGACCAGATTCTTGGAATCATGTTGGTCCTTGGGAGACTCCAGCTCCAGCCTCCTGCTCCAATAGGCATAGTTACTCAAAGGCTTATCTTGTTGAATTTTGTCTAAAGACTGTGACCCTGCTCCTACTCTGGGCTCCTGTTCCAGCATTTGACTGCCTTCTTGGTGAAAAAAAGTGGAAAAAAAAAGTTTAATTTCTCACTACCTCAAAAGATCTGTACAATGTTTTTGCAGGAGGAAGGTGCTCAGTGAACAGCCACAGCTTGCTGTGCTCACACAGCTCAGTGGAGGGGAAGTGGAGGGTCATGGATCCAAATGAAAGCTGTTTCCACAGGGGGACAAGGCATGGAGTGTGGCCATGCCTTCTGCCTTGTGCTGGGGCTGGATCTCATGGACAGTGCTCTGGGCTGCTCCCCGTGCCTGGCAAAGTGGCAGGGACTGGCACAGAGGGGACACAGCTCCTGCTTACGAGGGAGAGGTGGCTGACAGGACAGCACTGTTAAATGGGGACACTGCTGGCATGGGGCAACGGGGGGCCGTGGGCTGTGAGGGGACAGCACAGACAGCAGGACATGGCTGTCAGGGGGACACCACTGACTGGGGACAGCACAGACAGCAGGACATGGCTGTCAGGGGGACACCACTGACTGGGGACAGCACAGACGGAGGGACATGGCTGTCAGGGGGACACTGCTGACAGAGGACAGCACAGACAGCAGGACATGGCTGTCAGGGGGACACCCTGACTGGAGACAGCACAGACAGCAGGACATGGCTGTCAGGGGGACACCACTGACAGAGGACAGCACAGACAGCGGGACATGGCTGTCAGGGGGACACCCTGACTGGGGACAGGACAGACAGAGGGACATGGCTGTCAGGGGGACAC
>JACBWW010000027.1:9395708-9437819 GCA_020086605.1 Lanius collurio
TACCGGCCGCGGCCCGAGCTGCTGCCCGCGGCCCACGTCCCCTCGCTGCCCCACTACGAGCGCCTGTACCAGCGCTCCGTGGAGGAGCCGCACGGTGAGCGGGGCCGGCGCGGCGGGGCGGCGGCTCCCCGGGCCCTCCGGGGGCTGCCCGCGGGGCTGTGGGGAGCGCGGGGAGCCCTCCGCGAACCTCGCGTGTGAGGTGCTCAGGGGGTGTCGCCACGAGTGTTACGTGCCTCATTCCCGTTTCCCTCTTCCCTGCTTTCCTTTTCCTTGCTTGCCCCATCCCTGTTTCCCGCTCACGGGCTTTCGGCGCCCGTTGCCTTTGCAGAATTTTGGGGGGACATCGCTAAAGAGTTCTACTGGAAGCGGCAGCACACGGGACCCTTCCTCAAGTACAACTTCGACGTGACCAAGGGGAAGATCTTCATCGAGTGGATGAAAGGAGCGACCACCAACATCTGCTATAATCTCCTGGACAGAAATGTCAATGAGAAGAAGCTTGGGGACAAAGTTGCTTTTTACTGGTAAGTTTTTGTTTTTATTGTGGTGAAGATGTGTAAATAGCACCCTAAAGTATACAAACAGTGTCGATTTCTACTGAGGTGAATGAAAACGTAAAACCTGAGAGGGGCTAATCTTTAGATAGGTTCAGCTGAGAGGGGCTAATCTTTAGATAGGTTCAGCGCATGTTTGCTTGCAGTGTCCTTGGGAAGAGCTGTGGCCGGGAAGCTTCTCTGCCCTTCCCGAGAAGCTTCTCTGCCCTTCCTGGGATGCACCGAAGTGCCCGGCATAGCAGTGGGGAGCGCCTGACTCGCAGCTCTGCCTCTGCAGTTGTACCTGCTGAAAGCTCAGAGCGGTCAGACAGGAGTGAGGCAGGTGCCACAACTCTGGTGAACGAGGTGGATGTGGACAGAGGCACGGGATGAGGAACTGCCAACATCCAACAGCTAAAAGCTAATAAACCCCATTATCTCCCGTGTTTATGTTTTGTGGGTCTGGCAAGTTTCCACTCCTGTGGCAGAATGGTTTTCCTAATACCTGAGCTTATGTGTGGATTCCTTGCACTTGAATGTGTGGTGCTTTCAGAAAGACTGACTTCTCTACGTTTGGGAAGGTTCTTGCAACCCTATCTGAAGTATGTTTCTGTTTTTTTTTTTTACCAGAATAGTTACTAATGTGAAATTTAATTTTCATATTGAGGCAAAGTAGGTTTCACTGGTGATGTCCGAGCTCCAGAAGTAATGCTCCCCTGCTGAACTAGCTCAGCTGGCACCACAGCTGTGTCCTCAGACAGAGCTGTGCCTGGCTCTCCCGGGCATTTTGCTGTTTCTCTTGAACTGGTATTATGTTGTCTGGGTATGTGGCAGGGCAGAAGCACAGTTAAATGTACCCCATGGTAGGGATGCAATAACTCATTGGGATATGGTGAGTCCCTTCAGCAGAGCAGATGGAGGAATTTTACTGTCATTGCAATAAAAATATCAGATACTCTAGGTGATTTATTGTGCAGCTGAAGGTCCCCCTGAGTCACCTGCTGTAAAGTTGACTGGGAGCCACCCTGCTGCTGAAAGGAACATGGTTATACCAGTGTGGCTTTGGCTGTGGCTGTAAAATTGGGTTCATAGAGTTTCTACAGTTTCTATCCATAGCCCTTCTGCTTCAGTGAAAGAATTACACACACTGCCTAGCAGATAATCATATTGATAAGGCACAGGTGAAATGCTGGAAAGTGTTTACTTCCCTGCTAGTTAAATAGATTCTCCAGCTCACTCTGATGTAAAATGACTGCAGCTTCTGAATGAAAACTCCTTTGTAAACTCATGCAGGTAAAGGCGTGCCAGCAAACAAAACCATTTGTCAGCCAGTGCTGGCCCTGTGCTGGGGTTTGTTGAGGGACTGAGTTTTTCATGCTCATAAATCTTTGTGTGACAGTGAGGCAGCAGCCTCCAGTTTTAATTTGGGCTTAGTGAACATATTTCTTGTTGGTTATTCTGGCAGCCTTTGTGGGGATATTTGTGATCCTGAGCAAAGCTTGGAGTAGATATGAAAATGGTGGGTGGCTGTCAGTCATGTTGTTCACAGTGCAAAAAAAAATAAAGTCTCTCTTCCTCCTTAGCAGAGAGTTTCCCCTGACTGTTTTGGGATAAACTCTCCTAGAGTGGCTCTGTCACAGGTGACCAGGCACTAGAGTGTGGGGCTGCCAGCTGGGAATGCCAGTGGAAGTGATGGAAGAGGTGTGATGTGTGTGGCACTGGCCTGCAAACCTGTGACACTGAGGACTTGAGAAGGTGGGGCTGAGGGTTGCAACTCATAAAATTACTCCTCTCTGGGTAGGTGGTTTTCTTCAAAACAAAACAATAATTAATTGCTGTCATCTTGTCCTCTCATGTTTTGTGTTTAACACTCTGGAATGAGCCTGGCTCCCTGAAACACTTGAGACTTGTCACACTGTATGAAAGGTCAAAAAAGAAATTAAAGCCTCTGAAAGCTGAAGAAGTTTTTTTATTTTTTGAACACCTGAGCCACTTGATTGCTTCTAAGAAAGTCTGTAGCCTGCTAGATGGGAAAGGTGCTGAACTTAAGGTTTGGTTGACTGCCCAACTCTGAGAGCTCTGAAGAGATACCAGGACCATGGTCTTTGCTTTCAGAGAGGAGGAAGTTAGGGAAAAGTTGAGTAATGTTTGGAGGCACTGCTGAGTGTCTCTAAGAAGTGATGTGTCCTGATGAATGAGACTCAGAACTGCTGGCCCTGCCTGTCTCCAGTCTTGCATGGATGGGAGACAGTGAGCAGCTCATCGGGGTTTGTTCTGGCCAAGCTGCTCTAAAGGTTCCTGCACCACCAGCAGTCCAGGACTGCCCAAATTGGCTCCACTCAGAGGGTCTAATCCCAAACCACATGGAGTTGCATTTTCAGCACAAAGGGCAGTACATGGGATTGCCTAATGTGGCGGAACTTGTACATAGGTGACATTTGCTGTCATGGTGCCATCCTCATGGTGCTGTTAGGACTGTGCAGTTCAGAATGGCCATCCTGAGCTGGTAGGAAACATGGATTTTCCCCGTTGCCTGTTTCACTCGGGTATCTCAGGCTGCTTGCGAACGTTAGAAATATTTCTGGTTTTGCTGCTTTTAATTCCTCTTTCTCTGCTTGGTATTGTTGATGTGGCCTAAAAAAAGGAACAAGCTCCAGGAAATGCTTCTGATAAAGTGCTGCTCTCGAAAGTGAAATCTCTTCCATAATGGTGTGCAAAAGCTGAGGTCAGTAACAGTGGTTGCTGTGCAGGTGGGTACCTGTGGTGACTCTTGTGGGCCTTGCAGGGGAAGGGGTCTGGACCACCTACTGGGACATTAAAGGGACTTGCAGCAGTGCTGAGGACTTTGTGATGGATGCTTAATTGGGGCAGGAGCACAATATTCCTTCACCCTGCTGTAGACATGCCTAAGTCACTTGGCCAGCCCTTAGTTCTGTGCTGAAGCGTCTGTTAATAATCTCATATAAACTTCAGCCTGGGCAGCCTGTGGAGGTAAAAATATAACCAGATGGGAATTAAAAAAACAACACCTATTGCAAAACTCTGTAATTAGACCCTAGGATGTGAAAATACTTGGATGAGGCCCGTTCTGTGTGTAACCTGTGCCTCTGTTTCTCAAACCAGTTACCCCAGCTGCAGGGCTGGTAGTGCCTGGTAGGACCAGGGGAAGGAGGTAGAGCTTTGTTTTTGGAGTCCCTCTAGCTAAGGAGGTGGGGCTTAGCTGGGTGCTCCTGGCTTCTGCCATCTCTGTGAAAGTGTATTCATTTTCTGCATTTTTATATTGGCATATGACATTACACATCCTGAAAGGAGCAATAAAGAGAGTAAGGGCTGCCAGAACTTACTGGAGCTTTGTTTAACAAAATAGTAAGTGCCTCTTCTGGGCCTAGAACAAACAGGACATGCAAATATAAAATTAGGAGGTGTGGTTTGTTGGGTTGGGTTTCTCTATATGATTTGACTTTAAAATGTAATCATGGATTTAGGGCCTTGTAGCCTTGAAATTTCTTCCAATAAAACTTTCTAGAAGAAAAAACTGAACAACTATAAGAGCATGTTTACAAATAAACAAATAAAAGAAACAAACCAACCACTCCACACATCTGTCATATGCACAGATGCTGTGGCAGAGGATGCTGGCTGTTCACATCCAGCCTTTCCAAGTGCTTAATTGGAGCTGACTTCTGCATGATGCAGTTGGCTCTGCTGCTTCCACTAGCTTCAGGATTCTGGAGCATCATTCTGACCCTTCAATTCTTTCTTAACTTCCCTGATGACTTGTTACCCTTCCAGTGATGCAGCCTCTTTCAGTGCTCTTCTGGTGATGAAAGTACATGACTAAATCACAGTTTGTTTAAAGAACAAAATTCACAACTGAGAAGGTTGCTTTTACTGATCCACACTTGCAGGTGTGTGCATGGTTTGGTTCATGCCCACAGCACTACCCAGGATCAGCACAGCTCTTTTCCTGATGGGGATTCTCTTGATGGGAAAAGGGGTGGTCCCATGCCTTTTTGGGATGCTTCCTCAGCAATCCATGTCATCTCCCTGTTGTGTATGTTAAGGGATAGATTCCTGGTTTGGTAAGTATTTATTATTTTGGAAGCACTGCTGAACAAGTACAGTGCTCTGCTTCTGGAGATCAGGCACATTATGTGCACGTAAAATAGATAATAAATTACATTGAATGTATTAGTATTTTATGAAGCTGTAAATCTTCATAGATCCTCAGTGCAATGATAGTTGTAGATTCCATCATGGAAAGTGTAGCTCTTTTCTGGTGGGCTTTGTGAAATCTGCCCACCAGATTCTTCCTCCCAGTGTGGGAGGGAGTGACAAAACTGGATGCTTCAGACAGCATTTCTCATCCCTCCAAACGGGAACATCCCTGCATCGTGGGGCCCTCCCTGACTGAGCTGCGTGGGTAGTGCAGGAGTGGGAGTGGGGGGAGCATCAGTAGAAACATGGTATTTAAAACAGGCAGTAGTGTAGTAGCTCAGACATGTCCAAGTCATGTGCTTTCCTGGCTTCATTGAAATATTTCTTCTCTCATTTCTGGGAAGTCACCGAGCAGTGTGATTAATGCAGTGCTGGTTGGACACTCATATATCTAAGTACAGGCTGGGACAGGAGGGACTCATAGCATCTCCTCAGGTGCAGCTCCCTGACTTTTCTCCATAAGTGAATGGAGTCTCCAGCTTTGGCTTTGGGCTGTTTGGAGCAAGGTCATGATGGGCTTAAAATTAAATTCATGTAACTGCTCTGGTTGTCTTATTGTGGGTTTGGTTGGGGATGAGGTAAGAAGGTGGTGCTGCCCCAAGGCAGCATGGTGATTCCTGCTTAAGTGTTTGAGGTTCTCAGTTTGGCCTGAGGGGCTGGAAAGCACAGAGACCGTGGTTTGAAACTTGTTACCAAGGGCTCTATGTGTGTGTGCTGAGATGTAGTGGGAGTAACTGCGAGAGCAGAACATGATCTCCTAAAACAAGTTTCAATTAGAAAAATTTATGATCTGCTCTCAAAGTTAATCTAGTCTCTCACCGAGAGCATCCTTGTTTTCCTGCTTAAGTGTTTGAGGTTCTCAGTTTGGCCTGAGGGGCTGGAAAGCACAGACACCATGGTCTAAAACTTTTTAGCAAGGGCTCTATATGTGTGCTGAGACCCATTTTCTCCAGTCATGTCTTGAGGTTCTTCTGTCCCAAGTGTTTCTGTTGGACTCGTGCTGCATCCTCCATCCTGTTCATTAGTTTCATAGTGAAATCTCCAAGGTAGTTCCCAGGTGAGCAGTTGTGCCAAATGGATGAAATAAAGATTAGAGAACAGCAAACTACCCCCTCAGGCATGTGTGGGGTGTGCTTTCCTGGATGCTGTGAATCAGCAGATTGAGCACTGTGGTACTCAAGCACTTGGCATGCTCAGAGTCACTGGGAGTTGTTTTTCCATTCCAAGGGCTGACTTGAAAGCAGAATTTGACTCGTCCCTGTCAGGTACACTTGCTGGTTTGCAGGGAGATGCTGGGAAGTGTGGTTAGTTTGATATTTTGGAGATCTCGAGCCCCATTCCTACTTTGCAGAGCCTCTTCCATCCCAGGGTGCCAGGCAGGGCAGGAGCAGGGAGCTGGCAAGGGCTCTCAGCCTCGTGCTGTTCTGCTGTGCAGTGCAAGGAAGGAAAGGGACTGGTATTAAAGGTTGGTGACCACTTGATCACCCAGTGCCTGTGGTCTCCTGTGGTTTTGCCCATTCAGAAGCACCCCTGGACTTGTGCTTCCATGGGAGGGAATTCCACATTATTGAAGGTTTTCTCTGGAAGTAGTTTTTACTGGGCTCAAATAACATATAATCCTGCTCCTGGAGGCAGAGTGGGATTTTTCTTCTCTGTCAAATCTGTTAAGAGAGAAGGCATTCAGGCAACACTTTGTTGGTTGCTCTGTGGCAGAGCAGTGAGGAGAGGGGTTGTTTAACCTCTCCTGCCTGGGAGAGCAGCTCAGCTGCCTTGAATCAGGGGAGTGGCTTTCATTTGGGTTTTGTTGGATCTGTTTGTTCCCAGTCTTTTGCTCAGAAACCTTTGGTAGCTGCTGCTGGCAGGGACACAGCATCCATCTATATAAATACAAGGGAATATCCAGAAAGTATTGGACCAGATAAACAAGTGAGATGTCCATAAGTGCCCAGGATTAGATGGCATGTGCCCCAGATGGGGGGGGGCAGGAACTTGAATGTGGAATTGCAGTGCTGCTGGCCAGGATATGCTGGTGGTGTTTGCAAAACGTTGCAGTGCCAAGGGCTGGGAGGTTGCCAGCCCCTCTTTGCCCAGAGAGAGCAATGGAGAGGGTCCTGGGAACCAGTAAATCTGATTTGCATCCCTAGGGGTGCAGTGGAACAGGGTCACTGGGAGAGGTGGTGGAGCTGCTGGCAAAGCTGCCGAAGCACGAGGCCGGTGGCACTGAGCCCATGGAGATCGCTCTTGTCAGACCACCTTCGGGAGGTTTCCCACAAAAAGTTGTTCAAGAAAGTAATTCAAGTGTGCCTGGAAGAACAGTGTTTTTGTGGAGCTGGTTTAGCCTTGCCCTTTGCTTCCTCACTTTCAGTGGTCACTCTTCAGGGTCAGCAGCAGGACTGCCAAGGACAGTGTTGAAACAGAATTGCTGATAGGCCAGGCCCACATGCTCCAAAAACAGCATCTCCTGATGCTGATGTTGCTCTTGAAGGCAAAATGTCAGCTGTGGTTCTTACTTGGTTTAGTCTGAGAGGCTCTTGGCTGAGCTGCTGTGAACACGAGTGCAATGCTGCTGTGTAAATTACACCAGTGACAGCCTTATCTAGTACTTTTTCCTCATCCTCCTCATTGCTGTGACAGCTCTCTAGGTCTAGCACAAGGGATTTAATAACTTTTCATGAATTTCTGCTTCCACCTGTACCCAAAAATGTTGGTTTATACCTTGTGCAATGCTGCCTTTCTGCATGGTTCTGGGGGTTGTACAATAACTACCTGGGGCAGTATGAGGGGGGTGTGTGCATGGACAGTGGCACCTGGATTTTTCCATTTCTGTGAAACTTTTGTCTTGTTTTGCTGGCAGCTAGTACAGGCAACTGGATATGTTTTAAGAAAACTTGATTACTATAGGGAGGGGCACCATGGTTGTGCAATGATGGCATATTGTAAATATTGGCAGGAGATTTGAAACTTGAGGTGGATAAATGGAGTTCATGGATGGAGAGGATGGTGAACTTCTGTGTGGATTCAGGACATGGAAGATCAGAGCCTTCAGTTTGCTCATTGGACTAGAAAATCTGATTATTTTAGCTGTGTGAATTGCTTGTGTGTTCTCCCCTGGTGTGAATGGAGCAGCAGTGGACAAGGACTCCGGCTCCACGTGGATGAGACTTGCTTCAATTAGGGGACAAAATGCTCAGGCTTTGCCAAAAGAGGTGTGAGTGGGTGCTTGTTCCAAGTGTGGCATTTTTCTGGTGGGTTGTTGCACTTGCTGTGCTCAGAGCTTCTGGGCTGAAGTGTCAGTGGCCAGTGGTTTCACAAGAGCTCTTGCCTCCCCCCTTTTGGGGCAGGGTTTCAGTTCTCTGTTTGCATTTCTGCACATCACTTGGAAATGTCGAAATGAGGTGCAGGAGGAAATCGTGAACCCTGGCAGTTTTCCATGAATTCATTTTCACAGATGTCACCTCCCTTCTTCAGGGGAATCCCTCAAGGAAGTTGAGGGCCTTCCTGGTTGCTTTGTCACACCTGGCTTCCTGATGGTGCCCAGAGAAGCTGTGGCTGCCCCATCCCTGGCAGTGGTCAAGGCCAGGTTGGACGAAGAATGGAGCAACCTGGGATGGTGGAAGCTGTCCCTGCCCATGGAACCAGGTGGTCTTTAAGATCTCTTCCAAACCAGACCATTCATTTTATGATTCATTCAGTGGTAGGGAAGCATGTTTTCCATTCCTGATGCCACTGACCATCTTCTAAGAGATGTTCCCTAAATGACATTCCAGCAGGTGACACTTGTCCATCACTTCTGGCGGTTTATGATGCATGGAGTTGAAATGTCCACCAAAAACCTGATTAAAAGCCTCATTTCCTACCATGACCTTTATGGATATTGTTTGAGCCTCCATTGAAATTGCCTTGCCTGGCTTTCTGTGTTTCTAGAAGCTCTTCAGAATTTGGCAGAGTGTTCCAGCCAGAGATTCAGCTATTTCCCAAAATGGGGCATTTCCCAGCTGCAGGGAGCTCGTTGATTATTTTACTTACAGAAGCTTCATCCAGGGTCTGTTCCACAGCCCAACTGTAAATTGTTTAAACAAGGAATCAGCTGTTTTGTACTGAATATAAGCCCTACTCCCATTGGACTGGTAAAAATAGTCTATGCTCCCTTGAAAACTGATGGTAAACATCTAAAATGTTTCCTCTCATGTCAAACTCTAACATTCTTCTGCAGCATTCAGTGGGTTTGGCTGGTGGGGTTACAAATGCTGGCTGAGGGCAGCCAAACTCCATGACCTGCTGGGTGAGTCTTGCACATGACCTCTGTTGCAACGTGATATGATCATTTTGTTTCAAAAAAAGTAATTAAAATTTGCTTTAAAAAACCTCTCCCCTAAATAAAATAGGCAAAAAAGTGTTGTTTGTATCCACTGGTTTTTCTCCTGTGGTTTAAAGTACGTCAGAAAGTAAGAGTTAGAGTTAATGCATTTCCTCTTGACTTGATGGTTGCTCAGTATCAAGCAAGTAGGAAAATTGTGAAGCCACAAAGGAGCAAATTCCTCTTGCTGAGCCCATCAGCACAGAGTGGCTGCTGACGCTGTCACCAGGATATTTACATGTGGTCTGTATGACTTGTAAAATGACTTATCTTGTCAAATGTTCCAGGATAAGAGTATATTTCCCTTGAAGAGGGACTCGCTAACTGCTGCTAATACTGTCTTCCCCAAAAGTGTCCCCCTGGAGTGTTCTGACTCTCAGGTGTGAGCACAGACTGTACAAACCCCACGGCACTGAGTTCACTTGCCCATGCTGGCTGATGAACCAGCAGCACTGTGAGGTGGGAGGTGTTGATTCCTTTAGAGATGTCTGAGCATCCCACTGCCTAAAGAAAGGGGCTTGAAGTAGATTTTAGGGCATAGCCTGATGTGAGCTGGATAACTGGAGGTAATTTTGGCAGGTTGATAATTAAAGAGTGGTTTTGGAGCAGTGTTCCCCTCCAGCTGGGCTCTGAGGTGTAAGATTACTCAGGGTATGGCAGAGTGAACAGTGGCTGGGCTGCATGAGGTAAATATTACTTCTTTAGATGCCTCTGGTATTTGTTCAGCTTCTGAAAGGCTGCAGATACAAAGAGTAGCTGGGAATGCATTTAATGAGAAGGATGGGCAGAAAGATGGATGTGGTTTTCCTATGGGACAGTAGCAACTGTGCAGGGTGTTGAGTGCTTGCTTTGTAGGCTGCATGTTCATATGGCTGTTTTTAAGGGTGAGTAGAGGACTGATTCCCTGATCAAAGAGCAGATGGTGGCCCAGTGTCCCTGTGGAAATAAGCCCCATTTTGGCTGTTCTATAAAATACACACTAACACAGTGCCTGTGTTGGAGTCAGTTGGGCTGGAGGGGACGGGCCTGGGGCTGAACACAGAACATTGTACCCTGTAGAGCACAGGGCTCCTGCTTTGACACAGCTGGTTTGGGTTTCTTAGCAGCAATAGGAGCCCATTCATCCTAGGTACGTGATCAACTTTTTAAAATCTCCTTCAAGTCCCTTTGGGATGGTTTGGCTCAGAGACAGATTTGAGAGCAGAGCTTTATTAGGTCCTACCTAAGTGTATGGGGGACACTGGAGGGGAAAACTGACGGATGGTTTTAATGCAGTTGTCAGAATCAGCTGTGTGGGTTTAGGAAGTGATGGTATTAAACTGTTAAGATTTTTCTTTTCCCTGGGCTTTCTGTTCCCAGGTTTTCTCAACAATGTTCTCTCAGTGCTGCCAAATGTCTCTGAACACACTGGGACAACCTTTTCACCAGCCCCTCCCAAGCTGAGCTCTGTCATTACACAACTTCTTCTTTCTTGATCCATGTTGTGACGAAAGGGGATTTAAGCGTGGTGATGGTGGGGTTGAGCTTTCTGGTAAACCTGCTGCTCAAGAAACCTCAGGCTTCCCAGAACTCCTATGGGAATTTTACATTACTATACTGAGAGATAGTGATGTTAAGCATGGGCAGGGCTGGGCAGTCTGCCCTGTTATTATGAAATGTTCTCTTGGAGGTTTTTTGCAGACCCATCTGCTTGTGCAGTTAATAGCATTTCCATATTGAACAATCCATGCAAATACCAGAATTTTTTTCTGATGAAAGGGTGACTTTTTCTGATTATCTTGTACAGCTGCTCTCCCCAAACTTCATTGTCCAGTGTAATCTGTTTTCTCAAAACCAGATGTAAAATGCTGTCTTTACTCGGGTGCTGTTCCTCTCTCAAATGGCATAAGAAAAACTGGGGCAGAGGGAGAAATCCTGGTTTTTTTCAGTTTTGGCTGCTGTTGTTCCTGAGAAACCAAGATATGTCCAGGCAGATACTTCTTAGGAAGCAGTTTTTGGGGCTGTCCTAAGAGCAGCTGAGGCCAGGTGGTGGCAGGAGGTGCCTGAGCAGCTGACACCACCGTGGCTGAGCACGCCCGGGGCTCTCGCTGCCCATGCGGCTCACACGTGGGCACATTTCCGACATGGCAGGAGCCTGGCTGGGCCCAGCTCTGCCTGGCATTTTGGCTGCTCTAATTCTGGATGTGGAATGGATCAGGGAGCCATGAGCCCTCCTGGCCGCCCCCGGTGACCTTGCACGTGAAGAGCTGTCACCACAGTGGGAAAATTCCTTCCTTTACCTTGTACCCTGCTCTGGGGACAGGCTGCTGGTGAAGCAGGAGCTGGAGATCTCTCATGCTGCTTTTGGTCCTATGCTTAGGAGGGATTTTGGGCTCTGAGAGTGTTTTTGTTTAGATGGCAACAGATGTTCTAGGACAGACATTGCCACAGTCCCCATCTCTGCTCTACTGGAGTCAGAATCACAGAATTAACTAGGCTGGAAAAGACCTTTGAGATTATTGAGTCTCTCTGTGGTTCCCCACTGTGCAAATTCTTCCTGTGACATGGCATCATCTGGTAAAGGCTTCTTTCCCTCTTACAACGCCTTTTCCAAACTGGGAATCCGTTTTCTTAAGAGTGCTTTCCAGTAGGGAAAATGCAGAGTCTTTGTCCTGCATTAAGAAAAATTGTGGGCTGCGATCACATCTCTGCCAGTGAGAAAATGAGACCTGGTAGCTTTGAGATGGTTTGCTGTGCTCTGAAAATTTACCTTTCAGATGCCCCTCACCTGTGCTTGGTAACTTTGGGTTACTGCTTTTACTCAATCACAGAATGACTTGCATTGGAAAGGACATTAAAGCTCATCTCATTCCACCCCCCTGTCATGGGCAGGGACACCTTCCACTATCCCGGGTTGCTCCAAGCCTCATCCAACCTGGCCTTGAACATTTCCAGGAATGGGGCAACCACAGCTGTGCCAGGACCTCCCCATCCTCACAGGGAAGAATTTCTTTGTAATACTCAGTCTAAACCTATTCTCTATCAGTTTGAAGCCATTGTTGCTTGTCCTGCCACTTGATGCCCTGCAAAAATGGAGTGAATGTGTTGACAGGAGCTTAGAGAAGCTTAAATGATCTGCAGCCCCTTTGGTCCTCAGTGGGAGCATTTTCACGGATCAGAAAGGCGTTGGCTTTGTCCTTAGCTTGCTTTAGTGATTCCTGTGTTTCTGACTGTGTGGATCTGCAGATGGTCTGGCAGACCTTGAAAACTTCTAACACTTCATTTGCTTGGCTTCATTGCCTCTTTTGTCCTGTACATCACCTTATCAGTGGTGTTGTAGCCCTTGTAAACCACAATTGCCATTCTCAATTCTTTTGAAAACGGTAATTGCCGCTGATGCAACCCACTTCCGGCTTCTCTGTGCCAATGCCAGGGCAGCTTTGCCTAGGGAGTCGTAGTCATCTGTTATTCAAACAGGTGATGCAAATAACTTTTCTTTAGAAATGTGGTGAAAGAGAAAAGCCAGACAGTGTTGCTGATTCGTTTGCGGGTCAGCTTTCCTTGGTCTGTTTGGGTTGTCTGGGAAGTGAGTGTCCCCTTGGCTGCTGAGTTCCTGCCCCTCCCTCCTGTTTGTCACCCTACAGCTGAGATGGGCTCAGCTCACTTGGTTAGGTGATGGGTGGGTGAAGCAGACGTGCTTTGAAAAGTCCTGGAGTCAGCCCTGGTGCTTGGCAGAGCACAGTAACTTCTTAACCTGCTTTGGTGAAATATCCAGGAGAGCATCTGGGCACAGCATCCCTCTCCCACACTGCTGCTCTGCATCCCTGACTGCTCTGCAGGGTAACTGCCTGAGCTAATGGGGCTCTACAGAAATGCTTGCTGCTCCTACAAACCACCTTCCCTCCTACACCATGTGTGTACAGCACTAAATCACCTGCTCACCTGCGTGGTGGCTCTAATAGGGACACTTAACCTTGATTTACTACCTGGGCACCGGCTGAAACAGCTCTGTGGCTCTGCACCTCCAAGGTCAGACTCCAGCTGAGCAGGCAGTCTATGAGCCCCCTGTAAGTGTGGTAGTGCCACAGAGGTGACAAGTGTTCAGCTTTCCCTCCTGATGTTTTCTTCCTCCCCTGCCCGTGTGACTTCTCCATGCGATTGTTCCTTGCCCGGACGCTGGCAGGGTCTGTGCCATGGGGCTGTGTGTGTGTCACAGCGCCTGCTCCCAAGTGGGGAGCCCCTTGTTCTAACTGCTGGCAGAAGGGAGCAGGAGGGTAAGAGCTCTGCAGGGCCTGTGCTGCCTTTCATATGTTGACAGGGATCTGTTTGGAGCAGGGCTGGGCACTACCATCCTGCCCACTGCTGTGGTGGTGGTCCCTGATGCCCTTGGGGTATCTGGGCCTGGCAAGGAGTAGCTGCAGGCAGATACTCCTCCTCTTTGCAGGAAACCTGGCTTCTTCAACAAATCCTGATTTCTAGGAGAAGGCCTGCCTCAGAAGGCCTCTGGTTGTACATGTGTGTGTTTAGTTGAAAAACTTGGATTTACTGAGTCAGTGGGTGGCTCAGTGGAGATCTTAGAATGGGTTGGGTTGGAAGGGACCTTACAGGTCATTTAGTTCTACTCCCTGCCCAAGGGCAAGGACACCTTCCGCTGTCCCAGGTTGCTCCAAGCTGTGTCCAGCCTGGCCTTGGACACTTCCAGGGATAAGGCAGGCACAGCCCTCATAGGGCTCACAACCCTCACAGGGAAGAATTTATTCCGTATGTATTCCATATGGCCAAAACTTGCCTTTCTCCAGCTGAGCATTCACACAACATTCAATATGTAAAACACAGGCTTCTCAAGTGCTAAAAATCTCAGATGCATTTCTGCCATGGGCCAGATGATACTGTAAAATTTTGGATTACAGTTGCTAAATGTAGGACTCGGTTTCAAGATGAAAAAAAAAGGTTGACTCACCCTGCTTCACCATATATTTCATCTAACGATGTATCTGAGATGTTTGGGGAGCTGAGAATTGGATTTTCCTTTCAGAATAAGCCTTGCTGTCAGAGCACAGATTGCACACAAATAATCACAGCAGTGCTGCTGCCAACTATTTTTACCACCAGATCTTAAAAAAATATGTATTTGGGGTATGTTGGATTTGGTGGAGTTAGAACTGCGGAGGTGATTTCTGTGGTACTGTTTTCGGAAGAGTGAGGTTTATTTTTGCAGTTTTATTTCTTTTTCAGTTGAATTTGTCAAGGGAGCCCATGTGGGATGCTCGGGGCTTACAGCTCTTCCTTATGTCAGATGGGCACCATTGGGAAGATGCTGCTGGCAGAACTTGGATGCCAGGAGTTTACAGGCTCTCTTTTGATGCAGGGAGTACTTGATAGCATGCAAGTGGGCATTCCTTTAAATGCCCTGTCTAAAATCCATCATTCACTGGGCTTTTGTGCCAGAGCAGAGGACAGAGCAGTCTGAGTGCTGCTGTAGCCCCCTGAGTATAACTGTGGGCACTCCAGACTATTTTCAGATGCAGGGAGACATAAGGCAATTGCCTGCTCTTGAGAGACTGCTCGAGGCCTTGGCTGGAGAGGCACTGAAAGGAGGCATCTTGTCCTGTAGAAACAATGACATGGTTTGTTTCCCATTGAACATAAGGTCTTCTTAAAATATGAAGCCTGAGGTTTCCCCTGCTGGTGGTAGTGGAGCTGTTTTGCAGTCACGCAAATAAATGGAGGCTTTGAAAGCCTCCTGAAAATCCTCACAGAAGTTTTAACTTCTTTTTGACTTTGCTCTGTGCTTCTCCTGCAGTGGCTTATGTGTTCTGACCTTGAGGACGAGCCTGGGTATATTCCTTGGCCTGAATATCCCTCCGAAATCCTGCCAAGGAGGAGGACCTGGCATATTTGAGATGTGCCTCTCATGTGCAGGGAGAGCAGGAATGTCCGAGCGGTGCCTCGTGCCAGGTGGCTCCGGGCAGATCCGTGTCCTTCATGGGCACTGTGTGTGCCAGGCAGCTCTGCCTGAGGGGTCACAGGGCTGCTGCCCTGAGAACCCACAGCTTGGGGGACTTGGCTGCCTCTCCTCTCAACTATCAGCCCCCAAATAGCACACAGGGCCTTGGGCTGCCGGTGCTAGTCTTTCCTCCTAATGTGTCCCTCTCTTAGTAAAGGCTGTAGTTAAATCCTTTGCTGGGACAGAGCACAGACAAAGGGACATCCTTCCACCCTGCCCTGTTTGTTGAACTGGGGGCTGGCTCACACAGGGGCTGCCTGTGGTGCCCAGCAGACCCCAGTGACCTTCAGGGGAGGGATTAGTGGGCTGGGATGCTCCAGCTTGCATTTGGAAGCATTATAATTGTCTTTTAAGATCTATTCCATAGCAAGGCTTGTGGCTAAGGGCAGAGTTGCACACATGGTGATCCTGCACGTCTGAACACAGGTTTGCACAGCACCAGCCTGGATGTAGATGCACAAAGGAGAACCTGGATGGTGAGGGAAGGCACTCAGTGTGCAGCCAGACACAGCAAAAGCAGATGCTGTTCATGAGCCGGGTCAGTTACAGCTGCACAGCCCAGTGCTGAAATCAGCTCTTGGATCTTTGACCTCAAGTAACAGAATGAAAAAGGAAACTGATTTCCTGGTTTCCCTTTCGTAGCTGAGATCTTGTCCTGCTGTAAGGGACCTTGACTAAGTTTCACATGTCACTTAGCTCAAAGTGATGCTTCTGGCTGTGATGGGAAAAGGAGAGGAAAATGCTGGGGTGTCAAGGCTGAGCCACCTGCCTTGGTTCACTCTCCCATGCTCTGCTTTTGCTTTCTACTCTTGTGTCTCTCCCCTTTGCACTTAGAAGGGACCAAATTTGCATAAAGGATCAAGCAGAGAATCACCCTTCCAGCAGCCAGTGGTGGGAAGATTCCCTGTGCCGTGTCAGTGCAGGTATCCATGGTCCCAATTGCTGCAGAGCATTGTGGAAGCCAGGAGCATAACTGGGTATCAAGAGGGATAAGTCAAGTTTGTAAGCAGCAGATCCACAAGTAGCTTTTGAAGGGAATGATCCAGGTGTATCCACTAGTTTTGGAACCCCTGTTCTACATGGGGCAGGAGCAGAGCTTTTATCAGCGGGGCTCTCCCAGCTCTTGTGATTTCTCCACCAGGACCATGTCTGCCATTGGAGCCTGTAGTCAGTGTTGTACTGGCACAGAATGGCATGATTTACAGAATTATGTGAGAAATGAGGGTGTTGCTTTATGCATTTCTGCATCCCAGAAGCCTTCCTGCTGTTCATGTTGCTGGGGGAAGTGGTTGGTCATGCTAGAATTCTGTACTTAGTTTTGGAGTGCTTTGTTTGACATGTTGAAGAAGTGAGGTGAAGAGGTTTCAGGGCTAGTCAGAGCCTGGCTGCAGTCCTGAGGGAGCACATGGCATGGAGGTGCTTCCTGGCCTGTCCCCAGCACCAGTGTTGCTTTTCATTTGGCTGCACACACTAAGGGGACACTTTTCCAGAAGCACTGGCAGCTGAGAGTGATGTGATACCCCTATTCATCTATGGTCACTGGAGTTTCTGTGCTGCCTGCCTTGGAGAGACCTGGAAAAGTGTCTCTGTCCTTCCAGAGTGTAGGAGAGTGCTGCTCCTCCACATGTGAAGCCATGTCAAATTCTTTATGAGTCTCCTGATCCTTTGGGAGTGCCACCACATTTGCATGTCTGATTTTACTTCAGCAGCAAGCCATTTCCCTGGGGATGTGACATTCCTGTCCCTTCTCTGGGTGCAGCCCTTGGCTCATCTTCCCATCAGAGTCTGGGCTGCAGGAGCCTGGAGCTGGTTCACAGAGGACTACAGGGAGAATAAGGCAGAGCAGGCATGACACTAAACAAGCATACACGAGTGTGTTTATATATGACCTTGGAAAATAAGACAGCCCTTGGCAGCCCATCACAGCCCATCAGATGCCAGGTATTTGGGGGCTGGGTGTTGCTGCACATTGGCCCATGTTTCATGCAGAGATATCTGCGGGTGTAAGCAGCCAGGAGTGAGGGAGCCATGCCATAAATCCCAGAGTGCTCCTGAGCCTGTACACTCTTAGCTTTGGTTCCATTGGACTCTTCTTGCCTCTCTGAAAGTGCCACCTAGTTCCATTTCACACATTTAGTTGCTTTCAGTAGTGATCTACACAGGACTGGGAACTTTAACTCATTTTCCTACTATTGGAGAACTTTAGTCCAGATTTTGATTTCTGGAGTTTGGTTTGCTCGGAAGGGCAGGTGAGGACATATTTGTTGGCCAGAGAAGTTTTCAGTGTCACTCTTACCTTGTACTGCCTGCACACTCACAAGTGTTATCTTGCTTTTTCAGGGAAGGGAATGAACCTGGCGATTCCACGAAAATCACATACCGTGAGCTGCTGCACAAAGTCTGCCAGTTTGCCAATGTCCTCCGCAGCCAAGGTACACAGCTGAGGCAACAGGAGCACTGAATACTGGGGAGGCATTTGGCCAAGGGTTTGGAGATTGGGGTCACTTGTTGTGTGATTTCCAGTCTGTTGAGTAATTCTCATCAATTTGCTCTGCAACATGCAAATTCATTCCTGGCATTGTCTGTGAAAACTGATCAGTGCTGGTCATGTCAGGTGTACAAGGAAGAACTCAGTGCTGAAAATTTCATGCTCTGGGGTTTTCCAACAAGCAGTGGGTTATTTTCCTGCTTCCTTCAGGGAGGCAGATGAGAACATGGAGTGTTCATTGCCATCATCTCTCAAGAGTCACTAGTGCTTGAAAGGCAAAACCCAAGGCTACTTCAGCTTTAACTCCAGCTGCAGCTTTATTATGTGCATATAAATATGGAATTAAGATAATTTATTTCTGTGTCCTGTTCTTTTGCCATGTAACGTGCTCATTTTGACAAATGCCATGTTCTCTTTCCCTGCATAGGGGTGAAGAAAGGAGACCGGGTTTCCATCTACCTGCCCATGATCCTGGAGCTGGTCATAGCTATGCTCGCCTGTGCCAGGATTGGAGCTCTGCACTCTGTTGTGGTAGGAACAAGCTCTCTGTGCTGCCCTTGGTGCTGAGCTCTGAGGGGAGCAGCTCTTGATTTTGGGAGAGGAGCTGGAAGGATGAGTGCTGACCATAAGATGGATGGAAGCTTAATTAGAATGCTGCTGTTTCCCTGCATTAACTGTGCCATGAGATCCTCCAGCTCTCTCCACCAGTGCCTGGTGGTGAATCATTTGCCTTGAGTGAGCTGCACAGCAGCTGTTGGGGTTTGGGGCTGGGTTTCTGTGTGTCTGTGCTGACTCTGCTGTGTGCTCTCTGGCAGTTTGCAGGTTTCTCTGCAGACTCCCTTTGTGAGCGGATCCTTGACTGTGGTTGCTCTCTCCTCATCACAGCAGGTAAAACACATGTCTGAGCAACTCTCTTCCTGTTGCCTGGCTGACAGGTCTTTATTTTAAAAGTCTGGAAGTGGAAGAGGGAGGGGCAGTGCCTCAGCTGAGCCTCCCAAGGTGGATGCTGTGCTGTAGCTGTGCCCAAGTGCTGCTTCCCGCTCAGGACATGTGGTGAAGCCTCTAAGCAGCCCCCCAGTCACCAACTGCTAATAGCATGTTTCCAAACACTTCTCATCCATGTTCCTCCTCAAAGTCACCCAGATGTTTGCAAGATGTATCGTGAGGCAGACCTAATACAAGAATTCCCACCCTTCCCAGTGTTTTAAGGACATTTCTACTGCAGCAGATTAAGCAGCAGCTCCCAGCCTTGTAAAGTGAAGGGTCAGGAATGTGGCAGTCGTTGCATGTAAACCCATTGCATTTCCCCAGCTGTTTTTCCAACAGTGCAAGAAATAGTGTTTTTTATAAATTCCCATGGTATGAAAAGGACCCACTCAACTGCAATCTCTTTTCTGCATGCATTGGATTATTTCCCACAGAATGTTCCCAAGAGATTTGTCAGGTCAAACTGGGACCTATCCCAGAGAAGGAATTCCACCGTTCCTTTTGGCATCTGTTTCTCTAGGCTAAAAAGGTGCATTAGGAAAGCTTTCCCATCAGCTGCTTGTCTGCTTCCCCTCACTCCAGTGCATGAGCTCTGCTCTGCCCTCCTGCAACTGCTTGTTGCTCCAGCTGTCCCAGGCTGCCTTGGCTGGGAAGCCCCTCTGATGTTTCCCTCACCATTTTGCAGATGCCTTTTATCGAGGGGACAAACTGGTCAACTTGAAGCAGATTGCAGATGAAGCCGTCCGGAAATGTAAAGACAAGTAAGTTTGGATTCCCTTGTGAAAAAGGGCATTGCTGCCAGAATCTGCTCCTGCACAAGTGGGAGTTGTCATAGGTGGGCAGACTCTGCAGCGGGTCTGACACCAACAGTCATCAGATGTTACAGAGAGGGAAATAATCATGGTGAAATGACTTTGCCAGGCTTACAGACACAGCATCTATGTAGCTTGTGTGAGACTGAATGTGGGTTTGTGTGTTAGATCAAACTTGGAAATTCTGGGCTGATAGTCTGCATGTTAGAAATTCAAACTCTTTAAGAAATCGTTAAGTCTTTCTGTCTGTAAAAATAGGTACCTGGGAGGACAGAAGTTGATCCTGAAGCTGGGAACTAACTGGTGGAGACTGTGTCGATACCCTGACAGGGTTGAAAGGAAATACGATGATTCTGTCAGTGTTTTGTAGGCTGTCTTTGCCCTCATGAGGGGGCAAACACCTACGCCTTTCCTTGATGTATATCAGGCTTTGGAAGCCTTTCCTGCCTCTGAGACAGTCAGTCATGCCTGGGGGTTGGAGCAGCCTCTAACAACTCCTGGTAGGAGGGCTTGTTCCCCGTCACAGGCAGGCAAATTTGGGATTTGTAAGGAATCTCCCCAGCAGTGTCCTGGGAGAGAGACTTGTGGGACCCCCCTTTTTCCCCAGGAATCACACCTGATAAATCCCACTAAGTTGTGCACAGGCTGTTCCCGCCCTCCGAGCTGTTCCTGTGACTGCTGTCCTTGGAAGTTCATGCTGTACCTGCAGTTTGCATAGCAGCAAATGCTCCAGCCCAACAAAAGCAGCTCCAGGCCCCTGCCCTGCCTCCAGTGCTGCCTGTGAATCCATCCCAGGAAGGGCTGGTCAGCCCCTGAGCAACCCAGTGTGACAGCTCCTGCCTTTTACAGGGGATCCTCTTTGAAACAGTGCATCGTGGTGAAGCACCTGGGCAGGGAAGAGATAACAGTGGATGGGACCTGCAGCAAGTCTCCCCCTCTGAAAAGGCTGTGCCAGGATGTGCAGGTGTGTTCCTGGTGGGATGAGAGAGGGGTTTTATTGCCATGGGCCTGAGACCAGCAAATGGATCAGTGCAAAACCACTGCAGTGATTCCCTGGATGCTCCTGTTCTGACTCCTGTTCCTGTTTTCTCCCCTCCTTGCTGACATTGCAGTGTGAGTGGTCTGAAAAATGGTTCCTTTTCCTTACAAGATCCTCTCCTTGCTGCTTCCTTTAACACCCTCACCAAGCTGCCAGCCCACAGGACCCCTGGGTACATCTTCCAAAGCCACTAGGGACAAGGTGCCCATTTTCCTCTGCCTAGTACAAGACTTTTCCTTACTAGCCCTTTGTCTCTCTCCCCTTTTGTGCTGCACTGTAGCTATGACATTGGAAGCAGGAGAGGAAACCCAGGAGATTTGTGCTGGTGGAATGGGCTCAGTGCAGCCCCCCAAGAGGGCAGCAGTCCTCTGCTGAGAGCAGTGCAGGGTGTGTGCAGCTGGCACAGGGGCTCTGTCAGCTCTCAGGCTGGGGCTTTCCCTTGCAACTGAAAACAGATGAAAGGATATGGTGAGGCAGGGCTGGAAGGAGGAGAAGGTGGTGTGGAGCTGTGGCTGCCTGCTGAGCTCCCGAGGCTGCTGAGCAGCCCCGCTGTGCCCAGCCCTTACCTGCTCCAAAGGTAAGGTACTGTCAGCTACCCCACAGCTCCAAATCTTGCAACAATGTCTTCTGTCCCTCTGTGTTGGGTGATTATTTGCACTGTGTTATCCCCAGGCTGCTGCTGGCTCAGGAATGGGTTGTGTTTGGGGAGTATTTGAGTTTTAGACTCTGCTTTCAGGAGGAGTGGTCTGGGTACTTCCGTGGAACAAGAAGTCCAACATCTTCTCTACCTTTGAGTTATTTTTCCTTGTTAGCTGTTAATTTTATTGGGGTATTGCTCTGTGTTTGACAGCCTGGCCATGTTCCTTGGCCTGCTCTGCCCCCTCTCTTGTGAAGGCAGAGTAGATGCAAGGGAATGGGAAAACGAGGGCAGACCAGAGTTCCTGTGTGAGGTTTCCCTGGCAGGGTGGTTGCAGGGCAGCCTGTCCCTGAGTTGATTCCAGTAGGTGAGGTGAGGTTTTTGTGCTGAATGTCCTGGGGGGTGGCTGGAGGGTGTCTCTAACCCTTTGGCTCTCTCTGCTCTACTTGTTTGGACACTTTATTAAGGATTATTTCCCCTGTGGATGCATTTTTACTGTGCCATTGGCTTGTGTGAGGCTATTGGATGGTCTGTGGGCTGTGTGCTGCCTCTGTGCCAGCCATGTGCAGAGAGTGGCCTTGGGAACCTACCCTGGAGGCAGCTGGCACCCAGGGAAAGAGATGGAAATGGGCAGGCTTCTGCTTGGAGGGCATCTCCTGGCCTGGCCCTGGATCTGAGCATTTTCCAGCCTGCCAGGGTGATTTCCCAGCATCCAGGCCTGTGGGCTTCCAGCTCCCTGCTTGCAAAGCCTGGTGTGGATCCTCCACTACCCAGATTTCACACCCTCTTTGTGGATTTTTAACAGGAAAAAAAGACTGAAAGTTCACAGAGACTCCATCCCAAGGTATTTACACTCAGCACTGCCTTCCTCTTTCTGACACCTCCCCTCTGCTTCCCATGCAGCTCCCCACCTCCCCTAACTGCTCTGGCTGCAGGGCTACACGTGCCCTCCTAACCGGGGTGCCAGCAGCTGCATGGCAGTGACAGACCCCACCCGGCTTGCCAGAGCTGCCCACGGCGTGGGGGTGAATGCAGTGCCACCAGTGCTTCCAGAAGCAGACCCACATCTGTGACCCCTGGGCATGGACCAGCGTGCTGCCAGGGGAATGCAGAGCCTCTGGGATGCAGTGTCAACATCCAGGTCAGGGTTTGGCTCTCTGCCCGTCAACAGCAGCTCTCACAATGCACTTCCCTTTGCGGGGAGGTTGGCAGTGGTCACCTGCAGCTTCCTGGCCACAGGCAGCAAACCTGGAGCTCCAGACCCAGCATGTGGACTCTGCCTGCCTCCTGTGGCCTCTGGAACCCCAGAGTGGGCATGCAAAGACACACAGTGCCATGGGGATGACCTCTTCCGTGGGGCACTGGAGGCTGGGTGCTAAATCAGGGATCCTTCAAGGAGGGATGCAAGAGAAAATTGCTGGATGCCCTTGGGCTTGTTTACCTGGTGCCTTGCTAGGACCTTGGTGGGACAGAATTGTGGAAACTGCTTTCCCAGGTAAAACCAGGAGCCCTGGGTGTCCATGAAAGCTTTCCAAGTGGGCTCAGTTGTGCCAAGCTGTCAAGCAGCTGGTGTCCTGGGCACCACATGTGTGGGAGCTGTGTGCTGGGCTGTGGGGTCTCGGTGCCTCCAGATGTCAAATGAGCATCTTTAGGGCTGCACAGAGTCACCATGTGCCACCATGGCTGCTCTCAGTGCACCCCAGCTGAGGGAGCTGTTAGGAGTCTGGTTTTGTGAGGAGGAAATGTGCAGGGCTCTGAGTCAGGTGCCTGCCCTCACAGAGATGTGAGAAGTGAAGGTCTGAGCAGAGGCTGGGGCATGTTCCCTGCCCAACTTCCCCCAAGCTTCTCTGAGGAAAGGCGACAAGGTCAGGGGAAGCTAAGTCTTGCCCTGAACTGTGCCACCACCCTGGAGAGGTGGACAGCCAGAACTACCCTCAGGGTGACCTCAGCCTGTCAGCCTCAGGTGCTGGTGGCTCTGTTACAGTTCTCTCATCTTCAGTCAGCCAGCACTGGATGGCTCTGAATTGGTGCAGTTCCTTCTTACTAGGGTCGTTATTACCTAAAAACCCAGAGAACGGATTTTTTTGGGGAGCCTGCAGGGCCAAGCAGTGTGATCCCACCATGCTGCTGTTTGTCTCGGGCCGTGCTGCTGTCAGGATCCCCCACAGGTGGCTGTGGGACAGGTGGCTGTGGGACAGGTGGCTGTGTGGCTGTGCTTGCTGCTTCGCTGTGGGACTGCAGCTCGGGGCAGCCCCCCAGGGCAGGGGGAGCCTGTTTGTGGGAACAGCCCAGAGCAGCTGCTGCTGCAGGGCCTCTCCTGGCTGCTGCTGCTGCCCACGGGGATTCATCACCCTTACCTGTGGTCTGGACACTCTGCTTCAGGTGTTGCAGCCAGACTGTGTTTAAAGGTTTTCCTTGTGGCTGTGGGCTGTGAAAAGGAGCTTCTAGAGTGGGAGCTGCAGCTCTGGTGCATGGTTTGCAGCAGGCTGTGCTGTGAACATCCCCTCGGTGGCCCATGAGGGGTGTGAGGTTTGGGCTGTGCTCCTCATCCCTTCTCTTGTTTTTGGAATCATCCCCCTTCTCTTGTTTTTGGACAAGCCTGTTTCCAATCCTGTGCTTTCCTCAGGCCCCATGGAACCCAGATGTGGACATGTGGTGGCACGAGCTGATGAGTGGTGCCAGCACGGAGTGTGAGCCCGAGTGGTGCGATGCCGAGGACGAGCTCTTCATCCTCTACACGAGCGGCTCCACTGGAAAACCCAAGGTGTGCTCCCAGCTCCCTGCACGGGACAGGCCAAGCCACAGGAACCCCTCAGCTGGGGGAACTGGTGAGGGGGCAGTTGGGAGGCCCCAGCAGGAAGAGGAGCCACAGAGGTCTTGGCAAAGGGGCTGTGCTGGTCATTCCTGCTCAGCTGCTCTTGGAGCTCAGTGATGTTGATCCGGGCCTGGCAGGGTGAGGGTGTGGGTGGGAGCTCACCCTGACACCCCTGTGCCTTCTCCTCGCAGGGTGTGCTGCACACCGTGGGTGGGTACATGATTTTTGCTGCCACCTCGTTCAAATACGTGTTTGATTACCAACCTGAGGATGTGTACTGGTGCACGGCCGACATCGGGTGGATAACGGGCCATTCCTACCTCACCTACGGACCCCTAGCCAACGGGGCCACCAGCGTGTTGGTGAGTGCTGCATGCCAGCAGGTGCCTTCCCTCCAGGAAAAGGGGGCTGGTGGTGCTGAGCTGCATCCCTGCACTGCTCTGTGGTGATGTGCAGGGCTCTGTGAGGAAGGATAGTGCTCTCCAGGGAGGGCATGGTGACTGCTCAGAGGGGTACTTTGCATGTGGGTTTTGGCTGGTTAATTTTTCAAATGTTCCCTGTTTCTTTCCCATAAAAGTACAAGCCTTGTATACCAGTGGAACCAGGGCTGCTCTGAGTTAATGGAAGAACTGGATCAAGGGCTGATGTTTTCCCTGCTGATGCTGATTTGACAACTTGTTGTTTAACTCCTGTGCCTGTATCTCTCTTGGCAGTGTAACAGATCAGGGAGCCAGAGACCTGTGCCCAAAATCCCCAGGGAAATGCAAATAGGAAAATCACTGTTATGGTGGGGGACGCCTTTAGGGAGTTCTTGGTACTTTGGGTTGTGATTCTATCACAGTGTTGGACCTCTTGCCCTTTGCCACCTGGGCAGGGTCATTTGGGCTGGTGGGACTGTGTCACTGTGGTGGCCACCCAAGTGCCCGTGCTTCAAGGGGTGTCAGGGGGAATCTGCTAGGACACCTGGGGTAGGCTGATGACAACTCCATCCCAAGGAGGCAGCGAGGGGGGTCCTTGACCTGGGCTGCTTTCACTGTGTGGTACCCCGTAAGGACATGCTGGGGTCCAGCTGCTGTTTGGCTCCTCCTGCTTGGGCAGGTGCTGCAGGTGCAGAGCAGTGAGGAACAGCTGTGTCACTGCTTTGTCTCCTGCTCAGTTTGAAGGTATCCCCACCTACCCAGATGTTGGAAGAATGTGGAGCATCGTTGACAAGTACAAGGTGACCAAGTTCTACACAGCACCCACGGCCATCCGGCTGCTGATGAAGTACGGCGAGGAGCCCGTCAAAAAGTGAGTGCCAGTCCTGGTGGCATCAGGACATGGGCTGTGCACAGCAGGGCTGAGTGTGAGCTGCCAAAGTGACCCAGGTCTCCTCTCTTCCCCTATGGAAGAGTGCTGAGAAAGCTCTGAGCTGTACCTGCAAAGTCCCTTTTGGGGAGCCCAGAGGTTCCTGCAGGCTCTGCTGTGCAGCAGGCTCCCAGCTGCTGCTCTCTGTGGCCTGCTGAACCCTTGCCAGCCCCCTCCTCTCTGCAGGCACAGCAGGAAGTCCCTGAAGGTGCTGGGGACCGTGGGTGAGCCCATCAACCCCGAGGCCTGGCTGTGGTACTACCGTGTGGTGGGAGAGGAGAGGTGTCCCATTGTGGACACATTCTGGCAGACAGAGACGGTGAGTCCTAGCTGGGAGTCCTGGCACCTCTCTGTCCCTTGTGCTCCCTGCAGGGCTTCTTGGTAGGTTTCCCATAGCTGGGTTTTGGGTCTGTGGGACTACTTGTTTGGCCTGCCCAGGAAACTCTGGTGTGCCCTTCTCTTCCTGTCCTGGAATTCAAACAGGCTCCAAGGGGAAACCTTCATCTCCAAGGGTCTCTTCCAAACTCTGCTCTGGATGCTGCTCTCCTTCCCCTCTTTCTGTTCCCCAGCAGCTCCAAAGCTTTGTGCCCAGACAGACTCCCCATTGTGCCATTCCCAGGGCCCATATCCACACCTGCCCTGAGCAGCCCTGACTGGGATGTGCTGTTCCCAGAGCTGATGGCACAGCTGAGGGATGGGCTGGCATGGCCCAAACTCACTGGTTTTTGCCTCTCTTGGCAGGGAGGCCACATGCTGACACCCCTTCCTGCTGCCACCCCCATGAAGCCAGGCTCTGCCGTGAGTACCTGTGTTCTCCCCATGAGCCTCAGCAGGGCCCTGTCTGTGCCATGGCTGGGTGGTTGCAGCCTTCCAGGGGGTGGGGGCACAGTGGGGAGGTGACCACCAGCCCAAATCCCAGGGCTGATCCCCTGCAGCCACACTCATGGGTCCCATGTACCACAGCTCTCCAAAGCTGCCCTTGCTCTGCCTGCCACTCCTGCTGGTTCACATGGGGTCTAATGCAGGGACTCCCCTCCATCTCTCCTCTCTCCCTTCTCCTCATGGCAGACATTCCCCTTTTTCGGTGTGGTCCCTGCCATCCTGAGTGAGTCGGGGGAAGAGCTGGAAGGAGAAGCAGAAGGTTACCTGGTAAGGAAGGGCTGATCTTCCCCACCCTCCCTTTGTCCATTCCCTGTGAGTTCTGGGACATTCCTGGTAGACTACCCACATCTTTTGGCCCAGGGAAGGGGTAGAGTCACCATCCCTGGAAGTGTTCAAAAAATGTGTGGAGGTGGCACTTGAGGACATGGTTTAGTGGTGAATGTAGGTGATGGTTGGACTTTTCCAACCTTAAAAAATTTGTGATTCTACCTCCACTAACTCTGGTCCACTCAAAGTGCCCCTGGGGTTGTGGGAACTCCCTTCAAGGCCACAACTTTGTGGGAGCTTTTACAGCTGATCATTAAATGTACTTGCACATGTGGGCAAGGCAGGAGGATGGGAGCAACTCCTCAGCCAAGCTCTTTCCCCCTGGCCAAAGCTGGTGAGACTTTCCCAGTGGATCAGCACTGGCAGGGAGTGTCTGAGTGCTGCTCATGGCTGCCTCTGGCATCTCTCTGACAGTGGTGCAACCCTGGGTTATTTGGTTGGCTCTCACTGCCCCAGCTCTGTGTTTTTCACCCCCAGGTGTTTAAGCAGCCCTGGCCAGGGATCATGCGCACTCTCTATGGAAAGCACCAGCAGTTTGAAACTGTTTACTTCAAGAAGTTCCCTGGGTACTACGTGACAGGCGATGGTAAGGGTGTCCAGGCTGCTGGGTCACAGGGGCCTGGGGACAGCAGTGCAAATCTTGCCCTGTCCTGCCCTCAGAATCCTTTATCAGTTGCTCTCAGGGCTGGCACTGCTGCCTCACACTAATTTGTGGCTATTTTTAGGTTGCAGGAGAGATAAAGATGGTTATTACTGGATCACAGGGCGAATTGATGACATGTTGAATGTTTCTGGTAAGAAGTTTTGTCCAGTGCACTTTCTGACACCTTGCTTTGTGACACTTCTGCATCCATTTCAAAAGCCACCTGGTTTATGGGGACGGTTCTGCATCTGATTCTGCAACCTGTCCTCAAAGTGGATCCAATTGCTGGGTCAGGATTATTTCAGGGTTATTACAGGGACACACAAGCTGGTGATTTGGTGACTTGCTGCACCATTTTCCCTGTAGATGATGCTCTGGAAGGAATGAACCTTCTGTAACCAGGCAGGGCACCTCTGTGCTGAAGGATTTAGGGCAACAGGGAATCACAGAGTTTGGGAAGGACCATGGGGTTGCTAATCCAACCTGCTGCTTCATGGAGGGCTCACCTCAAAGCTGGATCAGGCTGCTCAGATCTCTGAAGACTCTCCTACCTCTCTTGACTGAGTCTTTGAGATTCAGCTGTTTCTCAGCCCATCATTTTCCATATACTCTATTTATTAGTTCCCTCCCTCCTTTTCTGGAGCCTGGAGCCTCCAGGCACATCCTGCAGGCTCTGAGGTGCTGCTTTACTTGTCCCTTGATCAAATTAGATTCTTCCACCTGACCAGCAGTGCTTAATTCTCCAAGGGATCATTCTGGGAGTTGACCACCTTTCTGTGGCTTTCTGTGACAGCAGTGCCAGGGTGGGATGTCAGGGTACAGGAGCAGAGGTGTGCAGGAGTGAGTTGTGCCCCTGCCCCAAGATGTGGAGTGTCGTTGCCCCTCCCTACAGCAGTGAGCTGGAGCCTGGACCCTGCAGATCCAACCTCTTCCTCTGCACCTTCCAGCTGACCATGTGGGCAGGTATCCTCCTGCCAAATCCAGCTCCTCCTCAGCCTGTGCTTTGGAAGGGCATCACCGTGAGCTGTCCATGATCTGTTCCAGAAAGAAGCCTAAAGGTGGGAGGGAGAACAGCTGGGGGAGGTGGCTGCTGTGGGTGAATGACATCTGGCAGCTTCCAGAGCACTGCAGAAATGAGTTTCACTCTCCAACTCTTGTCCTTTCCCAAGCACATCAAACTGATGCTCTCAAACTTGTAGTTTAGGGCCTTTTACACCCTCGGGCCTCTTCCTGCAGGTCTGTAAAGCTCTGCCTCCCCCTTGTTTCCAGGCCACTTGCTGAGCACGGCAGAGGTGGAGTCGGCCCTGCTGGAGCACGTGGCGGTGGCCGAGGCTGCCGTGGTCAGCCACCCCCACCCCCTGAAGGGCGAGTGCCTCTACTGCTTCGTGACCCTGAGAGAGGGTCACGAGTTCACCAAGAACCTCACGGATGAACTCAAGAAACAAGGTAGCAACAGCCAAACGCTGGGGAGGCGGCTGGGGGAGGACAGGGCATGGCCGGGTTAAGGGCTCGGGTGCCTGCAGGAGGTGCCTGTGGTCTGGGGAATGCAGCGTGGACAACTGCCACGAGGTGCCTCTTGATTACAGAGCACGGCTGACAAAGACTAAAATTAGTTCTGCTGGCCTTTGGCTGCTCATGTGATGCCATCTCTGCCTCGTGGGAGCTGGCAGCCCTGTGAGGGACTGGGGTACTCAGCAGCCCTTTGTTTGCAGCAAGGCTCTCCCTGGCAGACTGGGACATCATGGGAGGATCACCAGGTTTCTTTGGGGTGGTGCTCTGGATGTTTGTGCTTTGCTCTCGAGCTGTTTCACTGCAAACTGCAGCATTGAATACGCAAAATGAACCTGTGGCAGCTTCTTCTCTGGAGGAACCCAGCAGTAATCAATCCTTGCTCTATCAGAATGGTCATGGTGGTAGCTGTAGCCATTAGGGAGGTCTCTGGAAGATGGAGGGAATGAAAAGATGAGTGCTCTCACTGCTGGGGAGATGTGCTTATGGCCCTGTTGGCATTGCAGGTCTTGCTGTCCCCAAATGGAGGCCCAGGTGCCGCAGCCCGAGGCACTGCCCTGCCAGGTGCTCCAGGAGCTGGGCTCTGTCTTACCACAAATCCTTTCCAGTCAGGATAGGTTATCTCCTCATCCCTACAATGAAAATCTCTCTTTTTTTTTTTACAGTCAGAGAAAAAATTGGGCCGATAGCAACACCTGATTACATCCAGTATGCCCCTAGCCTGCCCAAAACCCGCTCAGGTGAGTTCCAGGGATGGTGCTGGGGAGGACTGGGCAGCTCCTGCCAGTGGAAGTTGATCAGCCCTGCATTGCTTGGGCTGCTCAGATTAGGGAAGGTGCAAGCTCAGGGCAAGCAGGATGTGCAGGTCTGGTACTTCCCACTTCTGCTAAGGAAGCAGAAGAGATCCTGACTCCTGGGGAGAGGGACTTCTTATATGGGCAGATAATGAAGGAGAAGGGGTGATAGTGTTACACTGCTGGAGGGCAGGTGTAGATTAAACAGGAACAAGGAAGGAATTATTTCCTGTGAGGGTGGGGAGGCCCTGGCACAGGGTGCCCAGAGAAGCTGTGGCTGGCTCATCCCTGGAAGTGCAAGGTCAGGTTGGACAGGGCTTGGACCAGCCTGGGGTAGTAGAAGGTCTCCCTACCCATGGCAGAGGTTTGGAATGAGATGGGCTTTAAGGTCCCTTCCAACCCAAACCATCCTGGGATTCTGATTCCTGCTTGCCTTTCTTGGCTGTGATTACAGGCAAGATCACCAGACGGATATTAAGGAAGATTGCCAAAAATGACCAAGATCTGGGGGACATTTCCACCTTGGCAGACCCGGGCATCATCAAACACCTTTTCAACAGCAGATGTGACACTAAGCAGTAGCAGCAACACCTGTCCCTGCTGAGCAGAGCAGTGGCAGTGGCACCTGATGAGCAGGTCCCTCCAACAGCCACTGCCTGCCCGGGAAGGAAACCTTCACCTGTTGAATTGAATGTACCAATTGTAGGAACGAGGAGAGTCTGGCTCTGGAGGGGCCATGTCCATGCCCTGGATGAGGTGTCTGTCATGTTCCAGATGGATGTCACACATCTGAGGGTCAGCCTGGTGCACAGAGGGACTCCTCCTCCTTTTTCAGCACTTCATTCTTGATTTTAATTTAATTTGGGGGGGTGGGGGAGAGTGTGTTAATTTACTTTATGTCCTGGAGGGGCCCTGGCACCTTGTGCACAGTGGGAAGGAGCTTTGGGGGTTGGAGGGGAAGTGGTGCTGGAGTTACTCAGTGCAGGCAGGCCTGGGAGATGCATCTGCCACTGCCCACAGAGCAGCTGAGCTTCCTTCTGTCCTCATTGTGCTGCAAGCTGAGGAGCACTGCAACAGCCACGCCATCCCTGCACAGCTCAGCTTGTCCTGCAGCCACTGTCCTGCTGCTAGCACAGCTTCCCAGGGCCTCCAAGGGAGTGGGGCAAGGCTCCAGGGAGCTCTGAGCTTTAAACAGATTTTTTTTGGCAATCTGATACCAAGAGCTGCTGCTTCCTAACTGTGTTGTGCCCGCAGCTGTGTTGTCCCCAGTCCAGGGTCCTTCTCTGGCCATGAACACTACAGGGAGCCAGGAAAGGAAAAGCCTTGGTGTGACATGTTCCATGGAGCCCCAGTTCCTCCAGCCCTGCTGCCACCAGCTCACAGCTGAACCAGAGCTGGAGCAGCTGGATGCTCTCTGTGTCCTGGGGGAGGATTGAGGGCTGCTGTTACCCCAAAGGATGGAGGGGAAATGGAGCCAGACAGAGGCACTTTTCCCATGGCACCACGACCACTGCTACAGCAGAGAAACCAAGGCAGGCAGGGCTGTAGGAGTCCTACACATTTCTTCATCAGGAAAAAATGATGGGAGATGTTTAAAGTCAGTGTTTGCTTATATCTGACATGGCTTAAGGATGATGAGAGCTAAAGGTCCCCAAGCCTCTTGCCCAAGAGCCTGAACACCACCAGGGTCCTGCCAAAGCCATCCTTCCTCCAGTGAAGGACATTTAACTCCAGCCAGGGCTGAGCTGGGGCTGATACCTCCTTTGTAATATCTGTATGAAAACTGCATGTGAACCGTTTGATTTTTGCACTTAAACCAAAGGAGAACTGGGCTTTAAAACTTGCTGCAACAGCTGTTTGGGGAGTGCCAGTGGACAGGCATTACCTGCAACCTGAGCTGACTTGGGGCTGGAAAGGAGGAGCAGCTGCCTCTGGGTTAGGGTGCTCAAGGCAGTTGTTGGGGTGCTCTAGTGGGCTGTTGGCCAAGTCCCAAATCTCACTTGCTACCTGCTGCTCTCACTGGCACAGCACCTGTGTCACCTGTAACCTCGGTGCCTGCCCCTGTCCCATGTGCCCCCACAGCTCTGTACCACTGGATTGTGCCACCTTGGTGACAAGGATTCCTACATCATCCTTCCTCCTGTTACTCTTTGTCAGCTATGTAATTTTGGCTGGAAACAGCGAGAATTTAATGCAAAATGAAATAAAATTCAAGAAGACAAAATGGAAACAGGCATGGAGTGTGTGTGGGTAGGAGGTGCTTGTGTGCTCTTGAGTTTGGGGGGCTCAGTGCAGTTGGGAGTAGCTGTGCCAGAAACCAGGACTGGCTTTTGGAATGGGGAGGGGCAGGTTCCTGCCAGCATGATGTTTTTCCATGGTTTGGGATTTACTGGGGCTGGCTGTGCTGGCTCCAGGGCTGCAGCCTGTGCCTCAATTTCTGCCTGGGCTCCAGCCACTGCTGCTCCAAGGCTTGTGGAAAGCACAAGATAGTGTGACACCCACATGTCACCAACACCGTCATGCAGCCCCAGGGCCAGGGAGACAGGGGAGCAGCTGAGGAGGCTCAGGGCTGCCTCACCTCCACCCTGGGCCTGGTCCCCTCCCAGGCACAGCCATGGATCTCTGTATACATGGCCAGGTGTGCCCCTGAGCTCAGACAAACCACACACAAGCAGCAGTCAGATTGCACATTCCTTTTAATCTCTGGCTTGGGGTAATCAATCCCCCAACAAAACACCCAGGAATCCCAGGCTCAGTCACACTGGAAGAACAGAGCAGTTTCCCAAGTGACCAACTGGTGATTGATGCCACAGCAGCAAAGAGCAGCAGGGCTGTCACTCAGCACATCCCTTCTGCAGGAATTCCACCTTTGTGCTGCTTCTGTCACTCAGCACATCCCTTCTGCAGGAATTCCACCTTTGTGCTGCTTCTGTCACTCAGCACATCCCTTCTGCAGAAATTCCACCTTTGTGCTGCTTCTGTCACTCAGCACATCCCTTCTGCAGGAATTCCACCCTTGTGCTGGTTCTGTGTAACTGACAGAGCTGGGCTGAGGCTGCCTGGGCTCTTCACTGCCAGAAAGGTGCAGCTTTTAGGGCTGAGGAGGAAAGGGGCTGAAGGAAGAGGCAGAAGACCTTGAGCAGGAGAGCCCACACTCCTCCACTGTGATGCTGTTCCCTCTGATCCACGAAACCTGGAGGGAGACACGTCTCCCCATCTGCTGGTGCTGGTCCCAGAGTAAGGTGCTTGGAGCTGGGGCTCTGCCTGCCCAGCCTCTCCTGCAAGTCCTCTGCTTCCTCACCACAGAGCTCCCAGTCTCAGCAGGACCATTCCCAAGGTCGGGATTTCCTGACAGGATGGTGCCCAGTGTTTGATTTGCAGTGGGATGAACTGGCACAAGCCCAGGGGGATTCAGGTTTTATCAACACACATAGGGCTCCAATTCACCACTGCCTTGGGAGCTGCCTCCAGCTTGTGATCTGTGGGGCAGGGCTGTGGGAAGCAGCAGGAGCAGACACAGCCCTGGACCCTGCACTGCTGCCTGCCCTGTGGGGCACAGAGGCACTGATCAGGATCAGCACCCAGTCCAACTAAACAGGAGTTGGGCAAAGCAAAAGCAAGCAAAAGGCCCTTGGGCAAATTACCCAGGACAGCTGTGCCTGGTGCAGGAACCCTCAGGCACAGGGGAAAATAGAAATGAGGACAGCAGCAGCACAGGAAGGAGGGCTGGAGGGGCCATGGTGAGTGGAGCTGGGCTCTCCTCTTTAAGCTGGAGAGCACTGAGGCACTGGATGAAGATCGAGGCTGGTACTTGCCCATCCACCTTTCTCCTCTCATTCCTTAGGCTGTGTACATCTCCAGAAATTAGGCAGCATCAAGGAGCTCCAAAGTGGGAGCAGCACTCTGTGCCCCACTGCCCTCAGGTCAGGCCCCAAGGGAATATCCAGACCCCTGCAGTCCTGGGACTCACAGCTGGGCTGTGCACAGGGCAAGGCCCCCTGAGCAGGCAGAGCAAGGGAATCCTTTCTTCCCAGAGGGGGAATCACAGGAAGAAGCTGGGGCTGGCACCCTGGACCTTTGAGCAGTTGCATCCACACAGTCCCTCCTCACAGCCTCCAGCACGTTGGACCTTGGCACGCACACCCTAAGGAGAAATCCCTGTGGCAGATCAGCTCTTCAGGCAGCAGAGAGGAGGGTGGGGCCATGGCTCCTCACACCAGGTATGGCGTGTCCAGCACAGCCACCCCGGCCGCCACGCCACCGTCCGCGTGCTCGATGGCCTTGGTGCGCAGGAGGTGACCGGCGGCCTGGTTCAGCACCAGCTCCTGGCCCTGCCTGCAAAGGAGAGGGAAACTGAGCCCCTGCAGAGCACACAGCTCGTGGCATTTACCGTGGGCAGTGGATTCACCTTCCCTGTCAGCACCCAGGGCAGGGCAGAGCCCCAGGGCTAAGGTGGGGGCCCTGCAGTGGTGGCTGCACTGGCCATTCTGCACATGGGCAGTGCCAGGGGCTGAGCTGCCAGAGCACCTTTGTTCCCAAAACTGTGTGAGAAGGACTTTAATTTACACCCTATGGAAATGTGGTCTGTGAGGGTTTAAAACAAAAGCAGCTTCTACTAGGGTTGAACAGGCATTAGGCCTTCAGACACCACCAGGGCTTCAGACAAGCCACACTTCTGGATGTGGCTGCATCCAGAACCCAAGAAGTGCTCCCAGAAGTCAGGGATGAGACACATTGATCCCACGATCCTGTTACACCAGTAACTGCCAGCACGAGCCCTGTGGTTTTCTAACAACTCGTTTGGCAGCAGGTTCAGAGCAGCAGCTCAGTGTGTGCACACGTGCTCAGAGCTGCTGCCAGGGGCACAGCCTGAACGGTCACATCTGTCCCCTGCACCTGCACGTCCCCAGACATCTGTCCTGCTGCTGTGCTTGCACAGCACAGAGGGCAAAACGCTCCTGATCCACATCAGGAGCAGGGAACTGCTCTGCAACACAAGCACATTCCTCACCTGACATAGACACCAAAGATCCCGAGCTCGGAGATGCACTCGGACACTTGGAGGGGACTGTGAGCTCTCAGCAAGTAATTCAGTGCTGGCTGGGGTTTGATCTTATCCATCAAGATGTAGGAGGTTCTCTCAGGGCTGTCTTTGATCTTCTGCAGAACCTGCCTGAGCTCTTCACCATAGAGGTTGTTCCCTGGCAAATAAAACCAGCATGTCAAGCCCTTCTCAGGACAGCAGAAGCCCCTGGCCTCAGCTATGTGACCCTGGCAGCCCAAATGAGCTGGCCTTTGCCTCCCCAGGTGCTGCCTGGGCTCTCCACACCAAGCATCAGGGCCTTGGGAGCTCCTCCAGGAGCAGCTTTGCCTCAGTGGCAGGACTAGTCCCCACGGCTATGAGTAGCCACAAGCCACCCAACCCTTTATCCCTCAGCACAGGACCAGGAGCTGGCACAGAGCTACTGCTTATCCCAAACACAGCAAAAACCACAATGGAAACCCCCAGGGGCCCAGCCCAGCCCAGCTCACACCTCCACAGCCCAGCTCACACCTCCACAGCCCAGCTCACACCACCACAGCCCAGCTCACACCACCACAGCCCAGCTCACACCACCACAGCCCAGCTCACACCTCCACAGCCCAGCTCATACCTCCACCTTCACGCTGTGGCTTGAGCACGAAGCGGTCGGGGTCAGCGATGGCTGTGGCAGCTATCCTGTCACCCTCTTCACCCTGCCAGGAAAGGATGGGAACAGGTTGGACATCAGGAAGGATTTCTTCATGGAAAGGTTGGTTTCACACTGGAATGAGCTGGATGGAGCTGCCATCCCTGAAGGTGTTAAGGAACAACTGGACAAGGCACTCAGTGCCATGGTCTAGTTGGTCTAGTTTGGTCAAAGGTTGGACTCAATGACCTTGGAGGGCTTTTCCAACCTAAATGATTGTGCAAACAGCAAAGCATCAGGGAGCAGCAGGGGCTCCTGAGCAGATCCCTCTGAGCAGAGGGATCAACAAATTCCCCAAGGACCACAACAAAGCCATCTCTTCTCACCCAAAGAGCACAGGTGTTCATGCCCACTCCTGCTCCAGCCCCACTCCCACTCACCTCGTCCAGGGAGTAGAGCCCAGCAAAGGTGGCTCTCATCCGAGCGATGGCCTCAGGGCAGCCGGGCAGCAGCTTCTCCAGCGTCCCCGGCCGGCTGAGCTCCTGCTGCACCTTCTTGGTGCCCGCCAGCTGGGTGGCAATGTCGGGGCACTTCACTGCCCGGGACCTCTCCAGCAGCAGCCGTGCCTCCCAGTTCTGAGGCAGCAAGGGAGCAACCAGCCCGTGAGGAGAAAAAAAAAACACACAAAAGGTTTGCTCTGCTCTTTTCTGTGCAGTTATCGACATATGGTTTGTCTCCTCCCTGCCTGCTGGCACGGACAGGGGGTGGGAGTAGCACTCCAGAGAAAAGCAGACATGGATTTCCCACCACCTCTGGGAAGAGCACAGTCAGATTAATCCACTGTGTGTTCCCTCCCCAGCTTAGCCAGTGCTGCCACCTCGAGACACCAGCAAGATCTGCTCTGTGCTATTTCCTGCAGCCTGATCATGCTAAGAGAGCACAGAGCAAAACCTTTAAGCAGGTGCTCATAGCTGTGTTAACCCCTACTGTACAGCAGCAATTCAGTGCTGCACTAAGGGATCAGTCCCTGGAGAAGAAAGCCACCCATTTTTCTTACTGCAGGGTCACCCACCTGCTCTCTAGAGTCACAGCTTCCCAATGCTCTCAGGCACACCAGGCAGGATTGACCCCACCCCAGAGAGGGTAGCTGCCCCACGATTATTTCAAGCTCCCTGGACAGTGTCCAGCTGATGGTTTCTGGGGCAGAGAGGTGGGTACTGACCTGCTGGTCATAGTTCTGGGGCACGTAGCCCTCTCTGTAATACACCACTGCGACCTCCTGGCCATCCCTGGAATGCAAACAAGAAGTCCTTGGAGAGCCAGGCCAGGCCAGGCCCTGCCCCATCCCCAGCACCAAGGAGGGATCAGAGCCCTCTGCCCCTTCTCCTTGGCCTTCCTGCTCCTGCCTGGCTCTGCCAGAGCAAGCTGAGCACTGAGAGCCCTGGCTCCTCTCCACTGAGCCCCAGCTTGGCCTGTCCCAAGACACAGGGAGCTGACACCCGGCCCCTGCTCTAACCAAAGGCTCAATAGTTCTGACACCCAGCCTAGCAGAGAGGTAAGAACCTCTTTATTTAAACAGCTTTTACCCCACACTGGCCTAGGGGGCTCAGCCTGGAGCAAAGGAGGCTCAGGGGGGACCTTGTGGCTCTGCACAACTCCCTGACAGGAGGGGGCTCAGGGGGGTCGGGCTCTGCTCCCAGGGAACAGGGACAGGAGGAGGGAACGGCCTCAGGCTGGGCCAGGGGAGGTTTAGATTGGAGATCAGGGCAAATCACTGAAAGGGTTGTCAAGCACTAGGACAGGTGGCTCAGGGCAAGGATGGAGTCACCATCCCTGGAGGGACTTTAAGACATGTGGCTGTGGCACTTGGGGACATGTTCAGTGGTGCTGGGTTACAGGTTGGACTTGATCTCAGAGGTCTTTTCCAACCATAACAGGTCTGTGATTGTGTGATTCTTGAAGCTGGAGGGAACAGGGCCTGTGGTAATTCAAGGCAGGACATCAACTCATCAACCTGAGAGGCACCAAACCACCCTGCCAGGACTGGGCTGGCAGCACAGCTGTAGCACCACGTGCCTGAGCTTTGGCCACAGAACTGTGCACTTGGTCTGGCAGCTGCTGGCAGGCAGGCAAGAGAGGCAGAGGCATCCAGCAGACAAGGGAGGGTACTCAGGAGGAAGCACAAGAGATACACTTTCCCCTCAACTATCCGGCCATGACAAATGTATTCATTAATTAAACACAGCACAGACACCAAAGGTCAAACCATGGAAAAATCAGCGTAACTACAGAAAAATCACTGGTATGAAACCATCTCTTCCCTTAGGTTCCTCCAGCTCCAAGCATATTACCTGGAAATAGGACAAACGTCACATTTGGGACCAACTGGGAGTCTGTGATCCTCCCATCCTGGTCTCCACAGGGAGCGGGAAAGATGCTGAGGGAGTTCAAACCCAAGAGATCCCCAAGGGACATGGAATGCTGCCTCCTGCAGCACTAACAACCCAGCCCAGCTCCCACTGGGGGAACATCACGTGAACAGTAAACAGGAAATGGCTCTGTGGAAGCCTCTCCAATAGCCAGGGCTGCTCAGAGCAGATCTTTGTGGAGGAGGTAAAGATCCCACAGAGCAATGAAGGCTGAGGCCTGAAGGAGGGAGACTGTGAATGCAGCCATAAGGGACTGATGTGCGTCTGCAAAATGTCACCGTTGTGAACATAAAATCATCTCAGCTCCAAGAGGAAGCAGCAGCCTGGAGCATGGAGGAGAACTGCTTTCTCAGACAGTCACTGCTTACACCCAGCTTTGGCTGCAAGCTCCCCTGGCAGCCCCATGTGCCCGAGAGACGGCAGAGTGCGCACCTTGGCTCATACTCACATATACAGCCTCCTGCTGGCATCCAGGGAGCCCTGCTCAAACACATCCCGGAACCGCTTCCTGATCACACGGATGTTCCTGTCAGGAGGAGTGCCACAGTCACCAGGCTGGCCAGGGGTATTTGAGCTGGAAACCAGGGGTGGAATGGGGGGCTGCAGCAAGGAGGATCTGAATGTTCCTTCACAAATACCCTTGGTCTTTGTACTGTGGAGCCAGAGAAATCCTACAGCCCAAAAAACTTCCTGTTTAGGAACCCTTCCTATGTTTCCTATGGTCTGGCAGCAGTTTGCTCAGCTTCCCTTTCCAGAAACTGAACCATCTCCTTCCTTTACCACCTCAGGGAAATTCAAACTTTACCTGCTCCAAAGTTCATTTTCTACACAACGCTGATCAAAAATGTTCCTCTGGATTTCCTCCACCAGAAACATCACCACAGCCCTGGAAGAGATACCAAGAACATCATTAAACCCATAAACACCTCACATGCTCCCAGCTGGATAGCCAGCCTTCCATCTCTGTGATTCAGGCTTCCTGCACTGCTCCTGTCCCTGTTCTCCTCCTCTGTCCTTACCTTTGGGAACCGTAGAGCTCCCAGGCTTTGGCAATTCCCAAGGCCAGTCCCTTTGCTGGGTTGTTGGGCAGCAGGTGTGATGCCTCCTCAGTCTTTCCCAGCACTTTCAACACCAGCCTGTGGAACACAAAAGCCATAAATGCCATGTCCATGCCCAGCTGGACCAAGGGAGCAGCACAGAGAGCACAGGGGCCATGCAGTGCAGCTGCTGCAGTGCTAGAGGTGCTCCTTACCTGTGGACATCAGCAGTGCGGGAGGTGAGCCCCCCGAAGCTGGCAGCAATGGTGTTTATTTCTATCTGCCTCAGGGCTGCTGTGCCATCCAGCCCGCAGTCAAACATGTAATCCGAGCGGTTGATGCCCAAAAACACAGTCTGGAACACAGGGAGGGGAGCTGCAAATCCATTGATGACCTTGCTTCAAAATCCTTCCAGGGCAGATCCAGTCAGAGGATCACAGAATGGTTTGGGTTGGAAGGGACTTCAACTCATGCCAGCCCTTGCAGTGGGCAGGGAAACCTTCCACTACCCCAGGTTGCTCCAAGCCCTGTCCTAGTATCTCATCTAAACCTATTCTGTGTCACTTTGAAGCCATTCCCCCTTGTCCTGTCACCCTCAGTTTGATAAAAACCACTGCAGGTCACACACCTGGCTGCTCTGCCCCTGCCCAGGGCCCACAGCCCTCTCAGAGCTCCAGAGGAGGTCCCAGCACTCCTGAGAGTAACGGAGCTTCTTCAGGGATGGCCTGTCTGGTGCAGATCCCAACAGGACACATGTCCCTGCACACTCCCACAGCTCCCAGAGGACAAAGACAAACCACATTAAATCCTCCCACTCCAGGCCAGGCTGTTTCCAGCAGCACCAACCAAAGAGCTCAGCTGTTCAACAGGGCGAGGTCCTGAGCTCTCAGGCTGTGACAAGACATCACAGGGCAGGGAGTGACCAGCCTGGCCAAGGGACAGCTCAGAGTCCACAGTGCCAAAGCATGCAGCCAGAGCCCAGGCACCCCCACCACAATGCCAAGGGGCACAGACCACTGGGATCCCCTGCCAAGGTACCTGAGCCAAGCCTTCCTCCAAAACTTGCATGTAGATTCTGAAGAGTTGAGCTGTGAAGTCGTCTACTTTGATGGTGCTAGAAAGAAACACAGACCGTGTCAGTCCCCTCATGCTGTCACAGAAGAATAAGAAATTAATTCTTCTGCAGAAAAAGCCCTTAGCAGGGGCATTCTCCAGCACAAAGAGCAGGGCTAATGCTTGACCAAGTGCTGCAGCACTGTGAAACATCTCCCCATGAATGCTCAGTGCAAAACCACAACACAAACCCAGTCTGCCCAGCACAGCCACTCCACAAAAGGCCCTCGTGTGCAGAGGTGACTCACTGGCAGAGCAAAGATGGGACAAGTAAAGGCAAAGAAATGCAGCAGAATTCTGCAGGTTCAGGGAAGAAACCACAGGTCTCTCTGTGCCTGCACACACAGTCCAGAGAAGTTTCACAAGCTTAATCTGAGTCCCCCTGCCCTGTCAGGCTCCAAATCCCGCACACTGTGGCCCTGCTAGAGTAGGTGTGGCTTTTCCTCAGGGTCCCAAATCCCTGAGCAGCACCTCCAGGGAGCTGCCCTGGCACAGGGCAAGCACTTGAGCACACACAAGCCCCAGGTGCTGCGTTCTTTAACCACAGGTACGAGCATGTCCCCACAAGCTCTGGCTGCAGCCAGCTCTGGAAAAGGCACAAGCACTGGAACAGCTCCAAGGGGTCAGGCTTCAACAACACAAAGGATGCTGAAAAACAGCCCCTCTGCTCTGTGCTGGTGCCAGAGGCAGCAGCACGTGCACAGGCAGCACCGAACGGGCAGCGGGAAGGGAAGAGCGATTTGTGGAAGCATCAGCCCCACAATTATGAGCGACAAAGCTGGTGATGGTCACTCCAGCCCAGGGCAACAGCCACAGATAAAGTCAGCAGAGTCCAGGAGCCAGAGCTGGACAGTCCTCCTGCACCCAGAGCTTGTGGCTGGGAAAGACAGGACAGGACTGATAGAGGGTGTGGGAACAGGAACGGAGACCTCCTCTCCACCACTGATGCAGCAGAGCTGGTGGCTACTGCACAAAGGCAGATGCACAATAAGACTACAAGAGACTCCTAAATCCAGGACTCAAAGACTCCAGTGATTCACATTTAAGGCCCAGGGGCCAACAAGCTCACACATATGAATTCACAAGCCTGAAACAGTGACAAAGTTGAAGATCATTGCAGGGAATCAGGCCTTGGCCAGATGTCCAGTTTTCTGAACCCCAAGGAGACCTCAGAAAGGCAGGAATGCCAGAAGGGTGATAAACACTTTACATTTAAAATACTTCACTAAAATGCAACACACAGAAATCTTACCTGGCCAGAGTTTGCTCCAGGAATTCTTTGTTTTGACTGATGGCATCCACCAGCAGGTTAAAATCCTGCTGGACAGCATAGGCTTGTTCAAACAAGGCCCGTGGCACTGCGGAGGGGAGCAGCGTGAAGGGCGCGTAATTCACCACCTGCAAGCAGGGATGCAGCACAGCAGTCAGGTCTGGGCAGCTGAAGAGGAGCTAAAGAGGTGCTTCCTCTGCTTGTTTGAAGGCTGAAGCCACCTCCAGCCCTCCTGGGCAGACACAGGGCCTCGACCCTGCGGATTCCTAACTTTTGAGGACCCTGCTTTATGAGCCATCCACAGGCCACTGCTGCTCCAGAGCTCAGGCTGACAGCTTCCCCCTGTCTCCACCTGAACCGGGCAGCACTGTCTCCAGAACATCTCAGGGGCAGAGAAAAGGTTAATTTGCCAGTCCTGGGTTCTTGGCCATCAGTTACTTCCTTTGATCCCTGCTCAGTGACTCCAGACCCCTGGCTCATCCCACATCTCAGGCATGGGGTCACACTCAAAGTGCATATATTAGACCACAGAGAAGTTTCCAATTCACCTGGATTTTTACATGAAACAAGGGACACTGGCAGTGTGCTTGGCCTCTCCTCCCAGGCTCCCTCTTCCCCTCACCCTTTAAGATCAGAGCCTTGAAACCAAGGAGTAGTGCTGTGGTGAAGACCTCCCTCCTCATACCTCTGCCAGCTGCCTGCTTGCCCCCAGGCTCCTCAGGAACCCTTCCCCAATGGTGCCCCACTCCCCCTGCACAGGGGTACTTCTGCCTCTGAGACCCCTCATGGCATCCTGCTCCAACAGGCTGAGCCTTCCCACCCCAGCCATCTGCCAGGGATTGCACAGAAGTAAATCCCACTCATCAGCCACCTCCACCCCTGTCACCTTACCCCAGGTATGGGGCAAAGGCTGATCGTAGCTGGGAACATGCCAAAAGCACAGGCCCCTCGGAGAGACTCTCCTCTGGTTCAAAGGTTCATATGGGTGGCAAGAGGCTGGGAGAGGGATTAACCCCCGACACCACAACTGGCAACTTCCTAAGCTTTCTCAGATCTACCTCTCTCCTTGGAAAAGGGAATCTGTATGGCAGGGCTGTCTCTTGGGGGGCTGCGCTCATCATCAGGATGGGCTGTGAGCTGCAGCCCCAGCTCGGCCCTGCTCCAGCCGGGAGCCGCTCCTTGAGAAGGGCTCAGGGACCCCGGGCACGGCGGCGGCTCC
>JACBWW010000027.1:9438166-9534785 GCA_020086605.1 Lanius collurio
GGAAGGGGCTGGCGCAGTGGCCTCGGACGCCTCTCCCCACAGCAGCGGTGGAAGGGGCTGGCGCAGTTGGCCTCGGGGGCCTCTCCCCACAGCAGCGGTGCTGCGAGCCCACGGAAACGCCTCCGCGTTAACTCGCAGCACGGGAGCTGCCTTAACTGCTGCCCTCGTGGGAGCCGAAACTCGCCCTTGGCAGGCAGGGGAAGGCAGAGGAAATGCAAACCTGCCTGAGGAAGTGAAAGGAATTGGAAATGTTTTCCATTTGTTACGCTGTGTCCCCACCCGCCTGCCTTTGCCGCAGCGCAGTGACAGGCCCGGGAGGGGCTGCCTGAGGGTACCTCGGTGTCCCCTCTTGTTCCCCCGGAGCTGCTGAGTGCTCCCGGGTGTCCCTGGCCGTGTGCCGGGGCAGGGAGGTGCTCCCTGCGGGGCCCTGGGGCACAGCACAGGCACAGATTTTCCTCCCCCGTGGCTGTGGATTTGCGCTCCGCCTGCCGCGGTTCCCTCCTCAGGGGACGGGGTTGCTCTCTGCCCCCGTGTCACACAGAGCCAAGGCTAGGCCTCTTCTGGGTCTGCTCATCTGGGGACAGCTGGGAAAGAGCACATCCCAGAGCCCTTTCGTGTACTTGCAGGACATTCACTGCCCAGCAGTAGGGCTTGAAATGGCAGTGTGGGTGGCTGAGAGGGTTATTCCTCTATTAGGAACAGACCCAGAGAGTTCATCACTGTTGGACAGGCTGGGACATGGCTGGCTCTTTATCCTACTACCTATGCCAGGAGCTGTCCAGGTCATTTCGAGTCACTTAGCTCTGTTTTTTGGGATCTTTCACCAAAATGAAGCTCTGTGGTTACAGCTCTCATGGACTGGCTGGAGCAGAGCCATGAGGATGCTCCAAGGGCTGGAGCCCCTCTGCTCTGAAGCCAGGCTGGGAGAGCTGGGAGTGCTCACCTGGAGAAAAGAAGGCTCCGAGGAGACCTCAGAGCCCCTTCCAGTGCCTAAAGGACCTCCAGGAGAGCTGGAGAGGGACTGGGGACAAGGTTCTGGAGTGACAAAACTGGAGGAACTGGCTTCCCACTGCCACAGGACAGGGTTAGATGGATATTGGGACGGAATTGTTCCCTGTAAGGGCGGGGAGGCCCTGGCACAGGGTGCCCAGAGAAGCTGTGACTGCCCCATCCCTGCATGTGTTCCAGGCCAGGTTGGACAGGGCTTGGAGCAAACTGAGATAGTGGAAGGGACAGGGACATAGAAGTGACAGGGACATGCAATGAGATGAACTTTAAGGTCCTTCCCAATCCAAACCATTCTGTGATTCCATAAACACCCTCCCTGTTTGTTTTCTAGACACAGGAATCCTTCTCCTTCTTTTTCCTCTCTGCTGCCCCATCTGTCAGTAACTGTGGATTCATGCCTTAATTAATACAGAATTTGACAACTGGTAATCCAGTCTTATCTCACTGGAAAACTGCCCTGGGCCAGGATCCAGCTCAGACCCCACCAGCAGTGAGGAACAAATTTTAATAAGGATGCAGAAGGACAAAGTTTTCTCAAACAGAAACATTTCCCTCCTCAGTCCTCAGTCCTGTCAGGGTCCTGCATCTCCCCTACCTGATGTTTGCTCTGAGAGTCTGAGAAAGGGCATAAAAAGCTTCAGTTTCTGAGTGAAACATTGCAAAAATTGTCCAAGTTCATTGCAAAAAGCTGGGGAAAAAAGCTATACCCTTTCCCTGGGAGTTCCTGGAACCTTGCTCAGAATAGAAGTGTTTTATAGGGAGCTGTGACTTGTCTTTTCTGACTCTTTTCCCAATTCACTCTGGAGAATGAGATTTTTTTTTCAGAGTAATCCAGTAGCCCAGGGAGGATTTGTACATGCAGATTGCTCCTAATCTCTGCCACAGGGTCAGAGAGCTGCAATGCAGCTCGGAGGAGGTTGAATCATAAAAAAATATGGCAGACATGGTAAGTATTTGGCATGTTCCATGCAACAAAAGATGAACAACAGCAACTGGGCCATTATCTTTATTTGCTAAAAATAGAGTCCCACAAAGTTTAAAGAAAAGCATTTTATATTTGTAAACCTCTCCTCTCCCTGTTAAAGAGCCTTCAAAGATGGGCTTTGTGGCTTTGGGCTGTCGCATCCCCTTTCAAAGGCTGCCCTGCGCTCAGACAATTGAAACTCGAGACAACATCAGCCACGGCGGGGTGGGGGGAATGAATAGTTGTGCCCTGACCCTGCTCTCCTCGCTCAGCCGCGCCTGACTCTGTGAGCGGGAGCTCTGCAGCAGGTACATCCCCCAGGCAGCCGCAGCCCGCAGCCGGGATGCCCACGGCACGCCGCAGGTCCCCCAGCCGTGCAGGGCACCGAGGGCACTGGCAGGGCCACCAGAGAGGAAGCAGCAGCAGCCCGCTTGCCCACACCGCTGCTGAGCTTTGCACGGGCATTTGATACCCTGCAGCTGCCGGTGGGTGCAGAGCTGGGTGCTGGCTGCCCCTCCACGCCTCCAGGGAGCCGCTCATCACTCGCACACTCGCTACCCTGGTACCCTATAATGAGGGAAAATTAAAAAAAAATAATTTAAAAAAACCCAAACAAACAATCAAACAAACAAAATAATAAAACAAAACAAAACCCCAAAGCCCCGGTTCTCCTTTGCTTTTCCGGCTGCAGAGAAACCAGTGTAGCCCAGTCTGAGGTTTTGGGCGGCTCTGTTGTACCTGAGGATATTTGGGCGTCAATGCAGAAACCAGCGCTTGCAATAGAGCAGTCCCAAAGCCACCCACGAGTGGTCACACGGCAGGAGGGGATGATGCGATGCCCAGCACCAGACCCATAAAGACAGAACAATAGGGCTATTTTCATGGAAGAGAGTTCAGAGGTCTCCTCGGGGACCTCTTGCTGGCCCATCATCCACGAGAAAAACAAGACAGAGCTCTGGAACCCTGTCTTCCCTGCGGTGTAAGCACCAGCTTCAGCCGGGGCGTGACAAAAATCTATTGTCTCTAAGGCTGTATTTCGATGCAAAAATGCTCTGGCACAGCCAGCAATCCTCCTCCCCCCCACGTGTGGCTATTGTTTGAAGTGCAGAACAATTGAAGGGTGCTCTCATGGGCTAAAGATAGAACGGCAGCTGGTGCTGTCCTTTTCCCTGTAACTGAGAATAAAACAATGCCTGAGTATTGTCTGCACTGCTGGAGCGGTGACATTGGACTCTGCCAAGAGAGCATCTAAAAGATCAATGAAACCCGAGTTTATTTATAATCCGGTCGTGTCATTTCTTCCCCAAAGTAATTTCACTTCCTTGGCTTTTCCACCAGACCATTCTGTGCCGTGAAGTGGCCGCGGAGTGAGGTATAAATAGCCCGAGCCTGGCTGCGACAGGGGCAGCAGGACCGGCTGGTGGCAAACGGAGCTGCGTGCTGGGCTGCACCTTTGCTTCCCCGAGCTGTGCCCAAGCCTCGACAGCAGCAGGGTGGGGACCAGGCAGGGATGCTGATCCCCTTCTGCCGGCAGGGAGCAGGTCCCTGCAGGCACAGCAGCTGGTCCCTAGGACCACATCCCCACCAACACCAGCACTTACTTCCCGGGGCAGCTTTTAGAATCAGCCTGCACAGACCCCCCAACAGCCCCACCCTGGGCATCCCTGGCAGCGCTGTCCAAACGCTCCTGGAGCTCTGGCAGCCTCGGGGTCGGGACCATTCCCTGGGGAGCCTGGGCAGTGCCCAGCACCCTCTGGGGAAGAGTCTTTCCTGATATCCAGCCTGAGCCTGCCTTGACACCGCTCCAGCCGCTCCCTGGGTGCTGTCCCTGGTCACGGAGAGCAGAGATCAGTGCCTGTCCCTCTGCTGCCCCTCGGGAGGGAGTTACAGACTTCTAGGGAGGGTTATTCCACTTACCTGCCACCAAGCAGGTGGGAGTATAGACTGTGTGTGTGTCCCGCTCTGCTGGGTGCTCAGGAAGCCCTTGATCCCAGAAGCCGTGGGACAGAGCCTCGTTTAGGGGCAGGGGACAGCTTGCAGGGAAAAGCTGCTGTCTGTAGTCCAGACTAGAGACTGGATACCTGGAACCAGATATTCGATGGAGTTTTGGCAGGGAAAAGCATATCTTGGTGGATGTGCCACAGGGAGGTGAGAAATTCTCCTGTCGTGAGGTGAGGATATGCAGGAATATTCGTCTGTCTTGGGTCTTGAGAAGGGTCCAAGCTGACCAGATCCCATAAAGAGCTCCCATGCCTGTTGCCACTCCACTTTGAACAATTTCCCCTGCCACAAGATGGACTGAGCTCCAATCTCTTGTGAGGGTTGATGACCCAGAGCAGTGGGGAGGCTTCCTGTGGACTGAGGGAAAAGGTGCGAGAGGGATGGAAAAAGCAGGGAGCTGGGATGGGATCGTCCCAGGAACTGATGCTCTGCAGGCAGCTGCTGGTGAGGGCTTGGTGTGTATGTGTAGGACAACACCCACCCAACTTCCTCCAAAAGTCTCCCAAATCTACTCCCAGATCACACAGCAGAGGAAAACTGGTGCAGAACCAGAGCAACTGGGGCACTGCAGGGGCAGACCCTGCCCACAGAGTGTCAGAACTGCAGCCCAGCTCTGGTTCTGATCAGCTTCTGCCCCTCCCTTGCAGCCTCCAAGGCAGCTGCTGGTCATGATTTCCAAAGGCTGCTGTGTTCCAGGGTCTGTCCTGGCAGGCCAGCTGCAATTAAGGTGCTAATAAGTATTCAAATGAACAAAGCAAGATTCTCTTTACTCTCATTTTTTTGAAGTGCATTGCCAAAACCTCACCAAAGGCTCACACATTCCTGTAATTTTGCAGTGTTCAGTACAACCTTCATTCCTACACAGATGCTTTATGATGGCACTCCCCAGAAGAAAACCCCATGGAACCTCAAATCTGGAAAACCCAAGGCAAACAAACAATACCTCTCTGATTTTCCGTGTCTCCAGGTGACCTCACTCTCTCCATGCCTGCGTGTGACCTCTCTCACTAACTCTAGACACTAATTTCTCATGCCACATCTCTTCCAGGACCTTTCTCATTTCCTGATACTCATTTTGGAGGCTTCCTATGTGGAGGGTCAGCCACCAACATGTCTATGCTGCCCAAGGCTCCTGCATGGTGGGGTGGGGGCCAGGAAGGTGCTCATGGCAGCAGCAGCCTTGTGTATATTCATGAAGGGTTAGAGAGGCAGCACCTCACCCCAGCCAAAGGACAGCCAGCTCAGGATGGGTCCAGCATTGTCCCCAGGGTGGGACATCCAGGCCGTACCTATGCTGGCAAGTGCCCAGGGAGCTGTAAGATGTGGGGATCCAGTGCTCACCCCATCCTAAACCCCACAGGAGCACCTTAACTTTGGGATCCCAGCTGCAGCATTGCTGCTGCCCCCATCTCCTGCTCACTTCGAGGGGGCAGGGAAAGCTGTGCTGGGCTGGTGGCTGCTGTCTTGGTCACCCTAGTGGGACAGGGTTGGGGGGGCTTAGGGCTTTGCTTTGGAAGGGGCCTTGCACATCCAGGCTGAGCCGGGGGGATATGACCAGTCTGGCAGCACTGGCCTGTCACCTCATGCCTTGCTGCGAGCAGACATTCCCACTCCATGGAAATATGCCTGAAATAGCCCCTCTGCAGATTGTCTTTATCTAATCAGCCGCCTTCACACCCCCCTCTGGTGCATTTCAGGGAGCTGATAGTGGGGATATGTTAAGTGTGGAAACCTCTAGCGAGCTGCCTGACACGGAGGGTAATTCTCCTTCCTGCCTCTTATCAGAGCCTGCTAATAGGAAGCATTCCTCCTGGGGGTCAGGGAGCAGCCAAGGGATTTCTCTGGAGAGGGTGGCTGAGCCCCTGGCACCCTCCTGGCTCTCCAGGGCTGGGAAGGAGCTGGTCTGACCACAAAACATTCACTGAAGGGGCAGCTCTACTGTCTGCTGCTGGTGGTGTCCTGCCCCATGGGGAGAGGCTTGACCAACCCTCAGGGGCTTGGCTGATGAACCCCATCCTTTCCCATCATATCATGGGAGACCAACACCAAGCACAGAGCCTGGGGGGGAGAACAAGGGTGTCTCAGTGGTCTGGGGAGATGTTTTCACTGCTGAGGGTGGACATGCAGCCACTCAATGAAAACTCCCCTCTGCTCAGGCTGAAGCCATGAGCTCCTTGTTGTGCCCATGGGATTTTGTGGGAGGTCCATAGGATCCTACTGCCCCACAGGGAATGCCCTGTCCCACCTCCCTGAGCAGGGGACAGCTCAGGCCTTGCCAGCCATACAAGGATGAGCTTCCCACCATCCAGAAAACCACATCACAAACACCAGTGCCAGAACCACCCAAACCTGGCGGAAGAACCCTTCAGCAGCTGCTGGAGTGACCAATTCACATTTCCCCATCTACAGATTTGCTCAGCCTTTGATGGACCCTGCTGGAACCTCTTCAAAGAGGGTGAGAAACCAGGGCGAACAGAAGGAACTGCAGGAGGAATCTCCGAAAATAAAATCGCTTTAAAGATAAGGCAGGGGAGGGAGTGAGCAGAGTGTGGGGCGAGTACATGCCCTGAGAAGAATGTGTCAGGCTGGGCCAGCTGGTGGGTCTGGGCCAAGGGCTCATCCCACTGCCGGGGCACTTGTGGCAAAGGTACTTGGCACAGGACCCACCAAAGCCTCGGGTCCCTCCAGGGAGTGGGTGGAAACCTGACTCTGAGCCCAGGACAGAGGCAGAAGACCACCAGGGTAACCTCAGAGGGAGATGTGGCCCACCAGAGCCTGTGGCTCTTCAGGACCCTGGAACTCTGCCATCTTGGCAAGACTGAGTACCTCTGTCATGCCATGGTCAAGAGGGACCTCAGGACTGCTGTGCCCATGGTCTGCCTGGGGTTGAGGCTCTGCACCAGCCGCTCACAAAGCCAGATGAGGAGCTGCACTCCTGAACACGTACCTGCTGAGCAGTGCCCACATGGGACATGGAGATGGGAGATGGGGGCCTGCACCCCGTTTTATCCTGTACCCAAAGTCCTTGTTCATGCTACAGATTCCCCTCCATGGGACCATTTCAACTCTTGGGGGAGTCTGGCACTGTGCAGAGCGCTGACATTGCACTGCACAGCCAGTGAAGGCAACATCAGCCCATCCCTGAGCCCAGCCATCCTCCCTGCTGGGGCTCAACCCACAGGGGACGGGTCTGGAGTCCTCCTCCACCCCATGAATCTCCCAGACTTCTCTCCAAAGTGGGGTGGGAGGGCAGGGGACCTTTCTGTCAGGGAGTGCAGAGATGGCAGCACTGGGAACCCAGAGTGGGGGGTGGAGCAGCAAACCTGTGTGCTGGATGGAAAGACTGACTGTGGCTGGGGCTCAGATTCAGGGCAGGTGCTGGGGCTGCAAAAATCTCTCTGCAACCTGGGCTGTGTGCCCAGGCTGAAGCCACACACCCAAAGCAGCCTGCGGTGCTGCTATTCTGGCTGTGACAGAGGCTGTGCCACATCCAGCCTGGGCACAGCACTGCACAGCTGATCCTTAACTGCTCCCTGCCTCAGTTTCCCCTGGTCTCAGGAGGGTACAGCAGCCCCGAGTTACTCTGGGGTGTGAGAGGTGCTGAATGGGGAGCACCAAACCCTGCAGCCCCTGGCTCTCCAGGGTAGAAACCTCACTGCACTTTGGATGCCAGCAGCTAAATGGCTTTTCCTTGAGCTGGAGTGGCCCCAGGGTGTCCTGCTCCCATCTTGGGCAGCCCATGGTGGTGCTGTCAGGATGGAGGTGCTCTCCAGGCTGCAATCACCGTGTTGCACACAGCACCTTTGGGTGCTGTCTGGGTAAAACAGTGAGAAGGAAACTCAGCAACCTCTCTGTTAAGAGATTATAAACCTGGCCTAGCCACGAGACAAACTCCCATGTCAAGGTGAGGAGTTCTGCAAGCAGAACCTGGAGAATCAAGCCCCAAGGTCCTTTCTCTTGCTGACTGTCTGTGAGAGGCTAAACCAGAGCTGAGTGAGAAGCTGGGATGTTCCCGCTGGAAAAGCCAGCGGCCACACACATCCCACCAAGCAGCAACTCTCCTGGCATGGTGTGAGGAAGGAGCAGCAGGATCGAGTGCTCAGGTGCAGGAGGAACTGGCAGAGCTCTCATTCCTCAGCTCCCCACTGGAGCAGGCAGAGCAGGCTGGGAGAGCTGTGCTGCCTTCCCAAGCTGGAGTCTCTCACTCTGCCTTTGTACTCGCCTGACAATACAGGAATAAAAATAACCAGGCTGCATTTGCAGAGAGATAAAAGTGAAGTTTGCCTTTTGTGTCTGTCCGGGCAGTGGGACAGCAGCACCAATGGAGCAGTGTGGACATGACACATGGGAATTTCTGACATATCTTTTCCCACTCTGACCTTGACAGACACAATAAAAAGGGGCTTTGCAGCACGCACAGAGCCACTCGGTCCTAGCACCAAGGTCAGTAATACAGAGCATGTCTGTGTGCACGCGTGTCCCCTCTACTAACCCGCTTCCCCCTTGCAGGGTGGCTGATCCCACAAGACAGGGGCTGACTGGTGGCACAGGGGAGGGTGGGACAGACTTGGATCTTGAGCATTTTTGCTGAGGACTGTGTGTTTTGCCAAGTTATGGCTCCATTCATGGTGGCTGTGGCATTCCAGAGCTCTGCAGGATGGCACTGCATTAGATGGATATTAGGAAGCACGGTCACAAAAGTGCTTTTCCAAGCAGCTGCCTTCTAGAAGGGTCTTCCCAGGGATAAGACATCCAGCCTTGCTTTTAGCTTCCTGCAGTTTGGTCAGCAGAACAGCCCTGGGTCTTTGCAGAGGGTTTGTGCAGGGCACCAGGACTTCAACGGGTCTGTAGAGCAGGGATAGGTTTTAGCTGAGTTTATCAAGGAAAAAGGTGTTTTTGGCAACGTCACCTAAAGTGGGAATGTGGATTTTGACACCAAAGCAATTCTGGCTCACCCAGCTGGGACTTTCATTGTGGGGATGACAGCAGTAGAAGGGGAAGTGTTCAGTAACTGTCTCATTAATATCATTTTATCAGCCAGCATTGTTGTCGCTGTCTTCTCTCACTCCCTAAAATTAAAAGCTTGTTTGGGGTCCGTGTTGCTTTTGGTTCTCAAGCCGGTGTCGAGCGCTTTCCCCATGCACTGACTCCTTGTCCTTCCCTCCTGTCAGCACTCAGGTGTCTTTCAGTCTTCCTTCTCTGCTGCCAAATCTCCCTCCAGCTGGACAAGATGTCTCTGCTGGACATGAGCGAGTTTGGGGAGGCTGCTCCGTACCTCCGGAAAAGCTACACGGAGCAGCTGAAGCTTCAGACAATCCCGTTCGATGGTGAGAGCCCGAGGCTGCTCAGCACAGCCCCGTGTGTGCCCCCAGGCCAGCCCCTCTGCCATGGCTCACTTAGGAGTCCTCCCTGCCCCTTTCCCTGTGCTGCTCCTCAAGGCATCACAGACATTGCAGAATTGCTCCAGCACCCCGGAGGGTAGGGAGATCTCAAAAGTGGGAAAAGCAGGTTTTGGACTTTCCCCTGGTTTGCTGAGGTGTGGGTAGAGGGGATCCTTCATCTGCCCTGACCCTGAGGGGCAGGAGGGCTGAGGGAGATGGGCTGAGGGTCTGGTGTCAAAGCCTTCTGCAGCTTTGTTTCATTTCAGAGATGTCCTCCCTGTCCCAGTCACCCCATTTTTCCATGGCTTGCTATGCTCAAGCTCCAGGGCCCAACTTGCTCCTCTCAGTTGGGCAATCAAGGAGAATTTTGCTTCCTCACGCTGTCCTTTTCTCATGATGGTCTTAGTGCAGGCCACATGAAGCAGCAGAATTCTCTCAGGCTAGAAGCTGACTCCAGCAAAGTAAACAGCTGCCAAACACAAGGAAGGCAAAGAAATCCCAGCTCCTATGACTAAGAATGAAGGAAGGAATAATCACTGTCCTTCCACATTATCAAACTGCATTTAAGTGGCTTTCAATTGACAATTTCAAATAGTCTCCTACATTTCAACCTGTACCATGTCTTCCTTTCCTTTCCTTTCCTTTCCTTTCCTTTCCTTTCCTTTCCTTTCCTTTCCTTTCCTTTCCTTTCCTTTCCTTTCCTCCTGCAGGCAAGAAGCGAGCTTGGATCCCGGATGAGAAAGAGGCCTATATCGAAGTGGAAATAAAAGAAAGCTCTGGTGGCAAAGTCACTGTGGAAACCAAAGATAAGGAAGTAAGCAAATACCTTTCCTTTTCTGAGGGAGAGCAAGTGTGTGCAGAGGGGGGATACGTGTGACAAGATCACGTCTGAAGCCGTGAGCTCTTGCTGATAACCCTGTCCCGCTGATCAGTTGTGCCCCGGGGGGACACACACGGCACTGTCAGCACACGTAGGCCAGTTGCTTGCCAGGAGTGGCACCAGTTCAGCATCTCCCATCGAGGGGTTGCTGTCACAGCCGGGGTATCCTGCGGGACACACTGAGGGCACGGTGGGGCTGGCCCAGCACAGCTCCTGGATGGGGAGGCACCCCCCAGAACAGCCCTTTGTGATGCTGAACCAGTGCCCGGCTCATCCCGAGGGCTGAAACAACAGGTAAGGGGCCAGTTGGCCAATTCCTGCTCGGTTTAGCCCGGATTTGCAGTGGGATGAGCAGCTGGGAGGACAGGCTCTGTCGGGTGGTGAGGCTCTGACTTTCTGGCAGCAGGAGGGAAGCAAAGCAAGCACGGACCAGCTGGTATTTGTCAAGATAATATTCAGTGCAATTAGCTGCAAATGAGCTTAATTAACATTCCTTTCTTGGCTATGGGAGTCTCATGGTCCTGCAACCACTGCCGAGCAGAGACTCAGACTGGTATGAAACTGGGAAAAATAACCAAGGATCTTACCAGGCAGTAGATGATAGACTTCATTATTTTTATTTCTTCTCTAGTCAGAATGACACTAAGAAGGGTTTGTGCTTTCCAAATGTGAAAAAAAATATGTGATTGTCTTTGAAAAGTGTCAAGGCTTTGAAAATATTTTTGTCTGAATTTTGGAAAGCCAGTAAAGAGGTTTGCCCTGTCCAAAGTAAAATTTATCATAGAGGACTTATAAATTTTAAAAGTTAACTCTGATATTTAGAACATCTTCAGATTCTGAGAACAGTTTCCAAGAGCAGTTTCCAAACCCTCTTTTGCTGTTACCTCTTGAAACTGTCTTTTTAATGATTTGTCATGGATTTACAAAATCAGAAACTACATCAGCTTTCCCTGGATCAGCATTTCTAGCAGAAAGTTTCAAGGGACATAAAGCCCACCCTTATCCTGTGTACCCTCCTGCTTTTAACCCTTGATGCCTTTTAACACCATGCACTTCATCTTCAACCATAAAAAAGATAAACCTCTGAAAGATTTCAATTAATCTTTATTAACAAGACCATTTTGCTAAATCCAGCTTCTCCCATCCAGGCCAGATATGTAATGTGATAGTTTCCCCGTGCTTGGTCCTGTGGGATTAAATTAAGCCAGTTTTAAGTGATGGGGTACAGGCTTCAGCTGTTTGCCCAAATAACCAGGGATCTCTTGGAGCAAAAGGCTGCACTGCCACAGGCTTTGAGGCTGGGAAGAAGAACACAGGATGGGGGTGTCAAACACACTGTGGGGGAACAACTTGGTGTCCCCCAGCTTGGACCTCCTCTGTCAGGCTCAGCCCCAGCCCCTCTAACTGAGGAGGGAACAAGCTGGGCTTGCTTGTCCCAGCTGGGCTTTGTGGCCGGGTGCTGGTGGGGCTGCCCTGGGCCTGTCACCCCAAAGTGGTGGGCAGCCCTGTCAGGATGACAGCAGGCACTGGGGCCAAGGATGTCCTTCCACCTGGCAGGTTTTGGGGCAGAGAGTGTTTGGTGGGAACTGGGGTCCCTCTGACCTGTCCCCCCTCCTCTGACAGACACGGGTGGTGAAGGAGGACGAGGTGCAGCCCATGAACCCCCCCAAGTTTGACATGATTGAGGACATGGCCATGCTGACACACCTCAACGAGGCCTCTGTGCTCTACAACCTGAAGCGCCGCTACTCCCACTGGATGATCTACGTAAGCCCGTGGCACCCGTGGGCTGGGGAGGTGAGGGGCCACTGGGACACCCCCTTCCCTCATCCACACATTTTTCCCCTGCAGACCTACTCGGGGCTCTTCTGTGTCACCATCAACCCCTACAAGTGGCTGCCCGTGTACACGGCACCCGTGGTGGCAGCCTACAAGGGCAAGCGGCGCACGGAGGCACCGCCACACATCTACTCCATCGCTGACAACGCCTACAACGACATGCTGCGCAGTAAGCCCTGCCCTGGGGACCCCAAATGGAGGAGTCCGGGCTCCTGGGACAGGGGTGAGGTGGGCAGCACTGCCCTAATGCCGGCTCCTTCTCTTCCAGACCGTGAAAACCAGTCCATGCTCATCACGTAAGTGCCCCTTTGTCCCCTCACCCTGCCCAGCCCCGCTAGGAGCAGTTGGGACCCTCATGCCGTGCTCCCTGGATGGGCACCCAGTGCCCGGAGGAGCCCCCCCGGCAGTGTCCCCCTCATCCCGGCAGCTGTCACCCTTCCTGCCCAGGCTGCCGCCGTCACCGTGCCAGGTGACAAAGCCCCGCGCAGGCCGGGCTCCCCCGCACCCCGACAGCTGCAGGAGCTGCCGTGGGACGCCCTGAGCACCGGCACCCTCCCAGGAGCGAGGGGAAAGCAGAGATGGAGGCCAAGGCCGGAGGGAGATGGTGGCCGGAGGGGTGGCGGCGGGGGAGGAGGGTGACGTGGGAGGGTGGAGGCCAGGTTGATTTCAAGTGACATATAGATAAGGGCTATATAAAGGACTCTAAAGGACCCTTCGCCGCTGCCAGGAGCCACGGACATTTTTAGCCTCGGCCATGGCCTAATTAGGAAAAGCAGGGGCTGCGGAGCGATGCTTGGCGCGTGTCCGGTGGCGGCTCCGCTGCCCGCTCCCCCCGGCTCTTTGTGATCTGGGATTACAATGGAGAGCGGCTCACTAACTATAGGGATGAGCTCAGCGGGGCCCGCCAGCCCCCCGCAGCCCACAGTGGGCACGATCCACCTCGGCGCGATGCCGCTGCCATCTCCGAGATGCTGACAGCGCCCGAGCGGGCGAGGCCGGTCCCCGCTGATCCCGGACAGCTGCAGCCCCGCGGCCAGGGCTGGCCCGCCGCGCTGGGCGCCTTGTACCGCGCCTGCAGTGGGCAGCTGAGCCCCCGCGGCACCTCCGGAAGCCGGGCAGAGCCTGGGCTGGCAGCCGGGGGGGCACGGAGAGCCTGGAGAGGGGTGTCGCTCCAAAGGCAAGCCCCAAAGACAAGCACGTACCCCGCCAGGCTGGGGGATTGAGAGCTCCAGCCTCTCCATCCCTCCGAGACTTGTCCCCTCCCGGGGTGCGGGCACAGCCCGGCAGGGTGGCTGTGATGAGTTGTGCCTGTTCTTTGCCTCATGCCCTTGATCTGTGTATTTCTGTTACTCTAAGCGGAGAATCTGGTGCTGGTAAGACTGTAAACACCAAGCGGGTCATTCAGTACTTTGCCATTGTCGCAGCCTTGGGCGACACACCGGGCAAGAAATTAGTAAGATCTTCTTTTGAAACAAGTTCTTGTTGTTTTCTTCCTTTCTTTCTTTGTTTAAAAGTTTTTTTTCCCCCTCCTTCCCCTTTCTTCTTCTTACTTTTTCTTCCCCAACTTTTTGTGTTTGGAAACTTGTTTTGGTCTGACCCACCCAGGGCTTGGCTTTTCCCTGACTTTTGAACAAGCAAGGCTTGAAATTATTCTGATCAAGGGGAAATGGATTTTCTTTTTTTTATGTGGCTGCTCAATCCGCCCAGCCTGGAAGAGGTGCTTTAGTTGTTCTCAGTCTCTTCTCTTCCTCCTTCAACACCCCAGTGATCTTCTTAAGCAGCATTAAAGGGATGAAGCAAACCTTCCATTTCTCACCTTGCCTCTTTTAAGCCTTGCTTTTCAGCATTTTCTCCTTTTTTTTCCCTCCATTTGTTAATTTTGACCCTTTTCTACCTTGTGCTTTTCTTGCTCTTGTTTTGATTCTTGCTTTTCTTTAGTGCTGGTTATTTTTGAGCTGCTCTTGCAATTGCTTATTTCTTCTGGATACCTTGAGGCTCCAGCCTGCTTTCCCCTCGTGGAAGCAAACTGGCTGCTTTAGGTATCAGACAAGCAATACTTCAGCATTATTTTCTTTCCTCTTCTTTGAGTTTGAATTTAACTGTTCTTGCTTTTTGACGCATTTCTTTATTTTTTTGAGCTAATATATTTAACAACTTTTTGGCCTCTCCTATAAAGTTTAATCCTCCCAGGTTTTTTTTTTTCTTGGACTTTTTTTGGCACTAAATGGTCATGCCCTGCTTTTCTGACCATGCTTCTTGTGGTTCTTGCCTGACTTTTCTGGATTTCTAAAGACAATTTTCTCTCCTTTCTCTAGGCAGCTCTTGCCACTAAAACTGGGGTAAGTGTTGTGGACTCTAATGCTGAGGGCAGAGTTCTGCTGCACCACAGATCTGTGATGGGGTGACGTGTGGGGCCTCTACTTTAGGTCTGGGAGCAGCACCAGTGTTTAGTTCTCCACTTGGCTTTGTATCTCCCCCCTTCCCATAGCTGGAAGCTTTGCTGTTTCATCTCTTGGTGTCTTTCTGCCTTTCTGACTCCAGCCTCTCTATCCAGGGATAATTGCTCCTCAAACATTCGTTCCCATCCAGAGTTTGCCTGGGGGTGGTGTGGTCTCCTCCAAAGCCGAGGTGAAGCCTCCACTCTCTGAAGATCCTCCTCAGCCTCAAACCCCAGCTGAGGGTGGTGGTGCTGAGGGGCAGAAGACCCTTTTTGCCACAGGCAGCCCTGTGCTCTGGCTGCAGACCAGTGCCCTGCTGGTGCCCAGACTTGCCACCCTCTGCAGAGCCCCACACTGGCTCTGCCCAGCACTGAAGGCAGCTGATGTCCTTGTCTGGGGGACAGTTCTGAGGTGTTTGCTCCAAGGAAACCCAGCAAAGGTTTAGCCCCTGGGACTCCCAACACATCCTTGGCCCTTGATTTCTCTGAGCCTTTAGCTGGTGCACACCCTCAGCTGGGGGATGTTTGTCATCACATGAGTGACCACTTGGACAAACTCAGAGTGAGACAGCTCAGGGGCTGAATGCCTGGGTGTGGGGCTGCCCTCACTGGATCTCACAGGCCAGGTAAGTTTAGGTCAGGCTGAATTTAGAGATAAGAGATCAAGGGACACTCAGGGGATAGTGTGTTGGTAACTGTGTGATTCACAGCTTCTCCCTGTCTCTTTTGCCCTTCACACACCTGGAGCTGCAGGAGTGGGGAGCAGTTGTGGTTCCAGCATTGGAAAGAGAGGGTGGCTCTGGGTGGGCAGAGCCCAGAGCTGGTGTTCCCCACCTAAGGAAAGCCCTGTGAATTGTAATGTGTCAGAGCATGGGCAAAAGCTCCTATGAAAAATCTTGCAGTTGCCTGTGCCACCAAACTCTACTGCTGATGTCAAACCCCACCATCCTTCATGTTGTTTAGCACCAGTCTCTTGCTGCTCTCCTCAAATCCCTGTCCTGCTTTGCCTGCATTAGACAGAGGCTGTATCTTTATCTTTGAACAGAGAAACACATGGAAAAACAAGGTTCTGAGAGGATTAATCTTAGGGCTTGCTCAGGAGAGCTCCTGTATTCCCAGCAGATCATGCCAGCTGGGATCTGTGGTGTATTCCCATCCCATTGGGACCTTGCCCTGAATGTTGTTGGTGTAGGGACCTCTTGTTTCACAAGCTGTTGATGTGAACTGTCCCAGACTTTGGTTTGCTGCAAGAGGAAATTCCTGATGTCAGAAAGCCTGAAATGATTCAGACTGTTGTGGTGACAACACGAGCTTGCTCTTGGTTTGCATGTTGTAGCTCCTAAGAAAGGACTTCTGTGTGCAGAGGGGACAGCAGCCTGGGTGTCCAGAGGGACCAATTTAGGCAAGGAGAAGCCCACAGAGAGCACTGCTGCAAACCCCAGCTCTGCTGATCCCTGACCTGAGCTGGCCAGGAGGTGCCTCGGGAGCAGCAGGTCTCAAGGACAGCCAAGGATGCAGCAAGGAGCCCCTGGCACTGCCCCTTGTTCTTGGTTACAGATCCCCTCTGGCTGTGTGGGACCTCACACATCCTTGGTTTTGTTTCCCAGGGCACCCTCGAGGATCAAATCATCGAGGCTAACCCAGCCATGGAAGCTTTTGGCAATGCCAAAACCATAAGGAACGACAACTCCTCCCGTTTTGTGAGTGCCTCAGTGGGACAGGGAGCTGTGGGTGTTTGTGTGGGCTGGATGCACGTCAGGTGGCACCGTGGGTTCGTGCCATGGGCACATTGCAGGGATCTGCTTCCTAGTGGGAATGGACTGCCAGGGCCAAGTTTTTTGTGGTTACATCAGTGCAGTAAATGGAGGCCAGCACAAATGGCCCTGGTGTCACAGCCTGTGGCTGGAGAGACATTCCTGGCAGGACCAGAGCTGAGAGGGACAGTGAGAACAGCCTAGAGTGCTCTGGGACAGACAAGTGTGTCCCTTCCAAGGAGCAGCATTGCTTTTGCTAAGCCCAGCCTGGCTCTGCTGTGGCTGCAGAGCTCCTGTGCCTTGCAGGGGAGGGAGGCACTGCTGGAGGAGATCCTGAGCCCAGCACGGAGCAGGGGCTGCGGGCAGGCTCAGTGTCACAGCACCCTGCAGAAGTGCTGTGTGGTAAGAATAGGCCTGGGGACAGGCGTTTATCTGCTGTCAGTGAAATTTCTGCCTGCCTGGTATTTAAACCCTCGGGCAATGCTGTTTGAGCTTCTGCACATTAGGAACAGGAGAACTTCACCCCTTTACAGAGCTCAGTAACTTGGCTGGCATCAGCAGCTCAAGAAGCAGGAAATTAATTCAGTTTCTAGGGGCTGTTCAGAGTTGTACCTATGTAGCCAAGCCCAGCACTTACCTCGTGTGTGTGTTTTCAGGGCAAGTTCATCCGGATCCACTTTGGTCCCTCAGGGAAATTGGCCTCTGCAGATATTGACATCTGTGAGTTGCTGCACTGGGGAGGGAATTCATCCCACTATTTGGGCTCAGCTCTGGAGAGGAACAAGCCCTCCTCTGACCCCCTCTGCCCTATTTCATTCTAGATCTTCTGGAAAAATCCAGAGTGATTTTCCAGCAACCCAAAGAGCGAAGCTACCACATCTACTACCAAATCCTCTCTGGGAAGAAACCAGAGCTGCAAGGTAAGGCAGCCAAAGATGCAGACAGCCCTTAGAGCAGGATGGCCTGAGATCAACCCCAGAGAGCTCTGTTGTCAGCTTTGGGGTCCACAGGAATGAGCAAAGCCAGCCCACCATGCAGGCTCTGCCCTTGAATGCTTTGCTAGCTGCACAGGAGCATAGGACTGGTGGATAATTCAGGGTGGAAGAGATTTCAAGAGGCCGTCTAGCCCAGCCTCCATGATCCTCACAGGCTGAGAAGTCAGACTAAAGCTCTTTCTGCCACTGTGTAGGAGCAGAGGTCACTCAGGGTCTTTCTGCAAGGTGGGAATGTGCTTTGCAAAGCTGCCTTGCAGAGTCCTCATGGGGTGGTGGGTACAGCACTGACCTCAACGTGTGCAGGATGGAGATTTACTCATTTTGGGATACAGGGAAGTGTTTTGCAACCTCCTCCAAACTCCTTCAGCCTCCCCAGTGAGATGACTGCTCCAGGTGTGCTTGGAAACAGCTGCACAGCTCTCTCAGGGCCTTGGAGTGGATCCCCAGGCCAGCCCCACCTGATTCGAGTTTGTGCTGGGGCAGCTCTGTGCTCTGAGCAGCCTCCAGGTGCCACATCACACCTCTCCCCACGCAGAAGGATGGCTGGCACAGCCCCCTGGGGTGCTCAGCTCTTGGCTGTGGGCTCCTGAGCTTAGTGCTCAACAGCACCTTATTAGGCAGGTCTGAGACAGCAGTAATCTTATCTGGAGTCACAAGGGCATGGTGGCCACTTCTAAATCAGTCTGCAGCCAGGCCATATCCCAAGATAGCAAGCAGGAGGCAAGCACAGAAGAGGTGGACCCATGTGGGACCTGCCTGTGCTGGAAGAGGCTGTTCTCCCCCAGCTGGTGCCCTCTAGTTGAGGCTGGGGAAGCCTTCCTGCTGCCATCTCTGTGCAGGGCTGTCCCCCTGCCCAGGGATGTCCCTGCCAGGCTGGCCTCACCCTCTGCATGTCATCCCCCAACAGATATGCTGCTGCTGTCCCTCAACCCCTACGACTACCACTTCTGCTCCCAGGGGGTGACAACGGTGGACAACCTGGACGATGGCGAGGAGCTCATGGCCACGGATGTATGTGCAGAGCCCAGGGGCCTGGGGAGGGCACAGCCTCCCTCTGGGCAGCTCTGGGAAGGTGTCCTGGCTTTTGGTGTGTCCCTCTTTAAATTAGCTGGGAATTCCCTCTGGTTTGTTGGTGGTTGTAGCGAGCCTACAAGAAGGGGCAGAGTGACTCCACCAACAGCCTCATGCAGGCAGGGAAGGGAGAGTAATTCCCTGCATCAGGAAGGGCCTGTGGCACAGGAGCACTTCCCCTAGTACCCATGAGAAAGAAGATCACAGAGTCATTAAGTCTGGAAAAGACCCCTAAGATCACCAAGGCCAGTCTGTGCCTGGTGCCCACCTTGTCCCCAGCCCAGAGCACTGAGTGCCACATCCAGTCCTTCCTTGGACACCTCCAGGGATGGAGACTGCACCACCTCCCTGGGCAGCCTCTTCCAATGCCTGACCACTCTTTCAGTGAAGAAATCCTTCTTGATGTCCAACCTGAACCTCCCCTGGCACAGCCTGAGGTTGTTTCCTCCCATCCTGTCCCTGTTCCCTGGGAGCAGAGCCTGACCCCACCTGGCTGCAGCCTCCTGGCAGGGAGCTGTAGAGATCGGTCAGGTCTCCTCCTGAGCCCTCAGCTTGGAAAACCTCCTCCTTGTGCATGCTAGGCTATTCCTTTTGTGTTCAAACAGGTCTTGTGGGAACTGGAGCCACGTTCAAGCCCCACAGGCAGGACCCCTTGGTTAGGTGCCCACCAGACAGAGCTCCCTGCCCAGCCCCAGGACAGGGAGAGATGGTGGGAGAAGGAACCAGCCCTCACCTCAGCGTGGTGAATTTGTTCTCTCTCTGCTGCTTTGTGTCTCCTCAGCACGCCATGGACATCCTGGGCTTCAGCAATGACGAGAAATATGGCTGCTATAAAATAGTGGGGGCCATCATGCACTTTGGGAACATGAAGTTCAAGCAAAAGCAGCGGGAGGAGCAGGCAGAGGCTGATGGCACTGAAAGTGAGTTGGGCTCAGTGCTCCAGGCCTGCCCAGCCTGGCTGGGCACCCACATTCCTGCCAGGCCAAGCTGGGGTAGCTCTCCATGCCTGGCCTGGGGAGGTCAGCCACCCTGATCCCAAACACCCACATGGGGGTGCACAGAGGGCTGGTCCTTGGGCAGGAATATTTAGGGCAGTCTCTCTGCAAGATGGTCTCATCTGCATCAGACTTATCTCAGCAGCATCACAGGGTGTCACAGCCCAGCTGGGCTTCTTCTCGTGCAGTCTCCTCCTGCTCTTCATCTCCTGCACTTCACTGGACAGGGCATCCACAGAGGGTGAGCCAGGCCGTGAGCAGGACCTGCTCAGCTCACAGCCTCCTGAAGAGCAGCTAGAGTAGGACACAGTCACTGTCTAACACTTTTCTTGGTTTGCTGCTCAGGAAAATCCAATGAAAAGCACAGATCAGTCAGGCTGCAAACCTGAAGGGAGAGGGTGACTTTCCAGCATGTGCATGGGTGAGAGGGCAGAGCTCTAGCCCTTTCTTGGAAGGTTTGAGCAGGGATCCAGCAGAAATTACTACCTGGATCAGTCTGTGTTAACTTTCATGAAGGAAAAGTTCTCTTTGCCTGAGGAATGGCAGCACAGGCTTTAGCTGCTACCTGCTAATTAATGAAGGTTTTGATCTGGCAGTGATTTCCCTACAGAGGTGATTTTCTAGCTGCAATCTGCTGTTAGGAGTTTATGAAAGACAATCACCTCTCTTCTGGTCACTTCAAATTTGCTGCATGGAAATTCAAACTTCCACTGGAAAATGCATCAAGATTCCCAGATCAAGAAGACTAAAACCTGATAAGCACTTGATAAGGTGCAGCAGGTATCCAAACAGTAACTTCTCAGGCAGGAGATTCAGACTTTAAAGCATCATAGACTATCAAAGATGAAAAATCACATTAGACATTGGAGGAGACTCTGGAGCAGGTGGAAAAACAGTGTGGTTAGCACTGATCATCATAAAAGCTGGTCATTTTTTTATTTTGGTTCCTTTTCCCTTCCCAGACCTTCCTTGAGGGCTCCTCACACCTTTGTGTTGTTTTCCAGGTGCTGACAAAGCTGCCTATCTCATGGGGATCAGCTCAGGTGACCTCATCAAGGGGCTGCTCCATCCTCGTGTGAAAGTGGGCAACGAGTACGTGACCAAAGGTCAGAACGTGGAGCAGGTGAGTGTGACAGGACAACAGGACACATGTCCCTGCCAGGGGGGTGCTCAGGGCCACTGTGCTCTGCACAGCACCATTGGTGCCTCAGTTCACTCTCTTGGGTGTAGGAGGAGACTCCAGAGGAGCAGGAGAAGGTGTATCTGCAGTTCTTGGCTTTCAGCAGCAGGGAAAGTGAGTGGCAGAGCTGGCTGATAGTTTTGCACATTAATCAAGGCTGGAGATTCAGTGCAGTGTCTTTGAACTGTGGGCTGGATCCCAGCCAGAGGAGCTCCAGGCTCTCTGGATCTGCTTCAGGGACAGTCACACTCCTGTGAAGACTTCAGCCCTGAAAAGCAGAATACTCATCTGAACACTCATCTGAATTGATCTGAACTGGGAGACTCAAATGCACCAAAAATGGGTCCTGTCAGATTCCAGCCACACCCCAGTTAGGAACCCAGACCTGGCCTGAGTAGTGCAAGCCAGCTCTCAAGTACAATTCTAGAGGACCTCAGGAGCTGGTGTCTTATCCAATGTGGGCTGTAGGCTCCTGCCAGGCACAAGGCTTCTGAAAATACCACTTTAAACCGAATTTATGTCCTAAGACCTTGGAGGCAAGATACGCCAGGTAGGCAGGAACACACTTGTGAGGAATGTAAAACTAATTCTGGAGCTTGTACTGTAACCATGAACTTCCTGTATCTGTCTGTGTGCCAGGAGGAGCTCTCTCTCAGCCTCTGGCTCCTGGAGAAGCTCACTGTGTGCTCTGGGGTTTGCCTTGGCAGGTGGTCTATGCTGTGGGGGCCCTGGCTAAAGCCACCTACGACCGCATGTTCAAGTGGTTGGTGACCCGCATCAACAAGACCCTGGACACCAAACTGGCCAGGCAGTTCTTCATCGGGGTACTGGACATTGCAGGCTTCGAGATCTTTGATGTGAGTTCTGCAGGCCCCTGCAGTGGGTTCAGGGGAGTGTTGTGTCCTGAGTTGTCCCCTGGTGTTTGAGAGCTCTGTCTGCTCTGAGAACCTGCAGGCCTTGAGCAAACGAGCTCTTGTCTGAATTGATGTTTCTGGAGCAAACAGGAAGCTCTCAAGGAATGATTTAACATTGCTGTGGGCACATCTCCAGTGAGTGCTGGCTACCTGCTCTGGTAGCAGCACAGCTGAGCATGGCAGGGAGCACCTTTCACACCCAGACAAAGCACAAGAGTGAGTCCTCCCTCTGACCTAAGTCTGTTTTGTTCTTGCAGTTCAACAGCTTCGAGCAGCTGTGCATCAACTTCACCAATGAGAAACTGCAACAGTTCTTCAACCACCACATGTTTGTCCTGGAGCAGGAGGAATACAAGAAGGAAGGCATCGAATGGGTCTTCATTGACTTTGGCCTGGACCTGCAGGCCTGCATCGACCTGATTGAGAAGGTAAAGTGTGAGGCAGGGCACAGGGCTGGTACTGCTGGGGGTGGTTTGTTTGCAAAGGCTGCGGCAGTGAGAGGTGCTCTGCCACCAAAATTAAATAATTCCCTCCCTGGTCAGTGGTAAGTGCCCAGCTTTATTTTCCCCATACTTAAAGCTCAGAGCCTCCAGCCCACTGAGACCTTTTGGACACAAATTTTGACTTTATGAAAACATGGAAATTCTGTTCCTACCCACTGGTGAGCCACAAAACCTGGTGCAGCCTTTTCCTCCTGAGAGCAATCATCTCTTCTCCTTTTCTCCTATCCATTTGCTCCTCAGTGCCTCTTACTTGAAAATATTTCCACCATTGCATGAAGGAATTTTTTTTTTTTTTTTGCAAAGGGGCAATCCTGGAGAGGATCCCTCCTTCTCAACGATCTGTTGGACCAGGGCAAGCTCCTAGCTCCCGTGTCTTGCAGGCCTGGCCAGTCCCACATGGGCCTGGGAGGTCAGATACAGCCTGGAATATGCCAGTGACAGCTTGGCTCTATGGCCAATGTCCTGCACCTGGAGTAGGATGGGATCTCCCAGGTCAAGCCTGTGCTCAGTGGCACAGAGAATCCCATTTTGGGATGGGACATGGCAACACGTGGCAAGTCCTCTTTACACCCCCCTCTCCCTGCAGCCCCTGGGAATCCTGTCCATCCTGGAAGAGGAGTGCATGTTCCCCAAAGCCTCTGACATGACCTTCAAGTCCAAGCTCTACGACAACCACATCGGGAAGTCGCCCAACTTCCAGAAGCCGCGGCCGGACAAGAAGCGGAAATACGAGGCCCACTTTGAGTTGGTGCACTACGCTGGTGTGGTACGGCCCTGGCAGCTCTTCCCAGCACCCACACCTTCCCCTGGCAGGGACAGGGCTGTCCTGACCTTTCCTCTCTGGGCACAGGTGCCGTACAACATCGTGGGGTGGCTGGACAAGAACAAGGACCCCCTGAATGAGACAGTGGTGTCCGTCTTCCAGAAATCCCAGAACAAGCTCCTGGCCTCTCTATATGAGAACTATGTGGGCTCTGCTTCAGGTGAGGAATACCCTCACCCCGTTTTTTACCTCAGTCTCTCCCCTCCTCTCCTCCATGCCCAGCTGTTGGTGCAGCATCCCTGTCCCTGGCAGCCCAGGCAAAGGAAAAATCCACACTGATCTCTAAAATCCTGCCTGACCTGGGTGGGTGGGTGCTGGTCTGAGAGCTTGTGTGGGGCTGTAGGGCTGCTGTGGTGGCCCTGTGACTTTGGGGGTGTGAAAGGGTGTCCTGCTACCAGGAGCTGAGGAGCAACACCCAGAGCTGGGTACTGTGGGAGATGTTTTTTGGTGGTCAGTGCCTTTGTTCTGCAGCAGGGCTTTAGAAACAGCAAGGGGGAATTTTAGAGGTGTTTGGGGGTGCCCCTGAGTCCCTCAAGCCAGGCAGATGTTTTGCTGATGTAAATAATGGATATTTCAACCCCACAGAGGAGCCTCACAAGCCAGGGACCAAGGAGAAACGTAAAAAGGCAGCTTCTTTCCAAACAGTGTCACAGCTGCACAAGGTAAGAGCCAGCCCTTCATCCAGGGCCATGAGGGAAACATGCTCTGAGGGTCCCACTGGCAGTCCCACTTCCCTGCCAAGCCTCTTGGCTTCTTGCACCTCCTGGGGCATGAGGGAACCACCAGAGCTGCTGAAGGACCACCACTAGGCCAAAGCCCCCAGCTCCCTCTCATTCCTGGGCAAGGGGCCCGTGCCTGGCAGAGTCCCATCCCTGTCCCCATGCTCCTAGGGCAGGACACGAGGCTCCAGGCTGGGAGAGCTCCCTTGGAGCTGGGCTCGTTCTGCTCCTGCCCACGTGACGCTTGCAGCAGCTCCCCTGCCTTTGAGAGAGCGGCAGTTAAGACTTGTAGTGATGTTTAGATAATTAATTACATGAACATCACTTTAAGTCTGTGCTACTTCTCTCCTCATTCCTGTCAGCGGGAAGGACAACCTTTGAGCAGAAGAAAATGGAGGAGGATCTTGCAGGTCTCTGAGCAGGCAGCTCCCTGTCCTGGGGGGTGACATGACCCATTTTACAGCTCAAGTTGCTAGCTCCATCCCATGCTCACCACTGGAGTTACTTGTCCAACCCAGAACTCAACCAACTGGAAAGCAGCACAGAGGGATGTGTCCTGCCATGACAGCCTTGTGGTGACTGGGCAGTGGTCACAGCCCTGAGGCTGCCAGAGCTCTGGGAGTGTTTGGACAAAGCTCCCAGGCACTGTTGGGGTGTCTGTGCAGGGCCAGGAGCTGGACCTGGATGATCCTTGTGGATCTTTTCCAACTCAGAACATTCTGTGATTCTGTGCCAGAGTGCTTGAAGAGGGCAGCTCTGTGGCAGAGCCCCTGCTCAGGGAGAAGTGTGACTTTCTTCCTTCTGGACAAGTAACAGGCCCTGGGGAAAGGTGTCTGCAGTGAGGAGTTGCCCCATGGTGATGTGGAGCTGTGGGAAGGTGTTCCCCTCCCTGACCTGGTCCTGGACAGGCTGAGCCTGAGCTGCAGGGGAAGGCAGCTGGAAAGATCAAGGATGCAGACGCCTTTCCCACAAGCAAAGGCAGGGCTGAGCCTTGGAGGGAAAAGGAGGTGCAGTCTGGATCAGCAGGGCCCTCTGTCATGGCCAAGGGGGTGAAGCACTCTGCAGGTGCAGGGAAATCCTGCATATCCTACCATTCTCTGCTGCAGGCAGTGTGGACACCAGCACTGGAATTGCAGGGAGCTGAGCACAGAGCTCTGTACCAGGAATATGCTCAGTCCTGTGTCCCTGGCTCTCCTCTGCAGCAAAACTTTACCTACAAATACTTGGGAAGCATCTGGCACAGCAAAAGCTGCCGGTGCCATTTGGGCTGTCTGCCAGCCCCGTGCCCTCTGCTGTGGCTCCCACCCTGGCACTGCTCCTGCCCCGGGGCTGGCGATGTCCACTGGCAGGACAGCTGGAGGAAATTTCCCCTTTCTCGTGCCATAAGGGGCTCTCAGGATCTGCTCCCTCCCTGCCTGTGGGGGGAAGGGGCTGGAGAGAAAGAGAAGTGTTGTAGGGAAGCAGAGCTGTCCTCTCAGCCCCTCACCCTCTGTGTCTGCCCTGCAGGAGAATCTCAACAAGCTGATGACCAACCTGCGCTCCACCCAGCCCCACTTCGTGCGCTGCATCATCCCCAACGAGACAAAGACCCCAGGTATGGGCGAGCTGAGGCAGCAGCCTGGCAGTGCCCTTAGGGACAGCCACATATGGGAGCTGGCAGGGATTCCTGCACCCACCCTCTCCCCAGCCCCCTTCATGCTGCCACTAAGTCCTGACCCCATCTCAGTGTTGAAACTCCTGCAAGCCAGGTCAATCTCTACTGGGGAGAATGAGCTTTGCCAAGCTCCCATTTTGGCTGTGCAGCCTGGCACTTGTATAACAGCAGCCATGGCTGAGTCTTTCAGGCTGAGTTCCACCACCCAAGGCCCAGGCTGCAGCACAGACCTGCAGGACAGGCTGGCACCTGTGTTCAAACCACGGGATGTTCCCAAGGTTCAGGCCCAGGCTGCAGCTCCATTTCCTCTGTCTTGTTGGGCTGACAGACAGCAGCTCCATGTCTGTCCTCCCCCACAGGAGCCATGGATTCCTTCCTGGTGCTGCACCAGCTGAGGTGCAATGGTGTCCTGGAAGGGATCCGCATCTGCCGCAAGGGATTCCCCAACAGGATCCTCTACGCAGACTTCAAGCAGCGGTAACTCCTTCTTTTTCCTTTTCAGCAACCCACACATGTTTTGTGGGCAGACAGATTTGTCCTGGTTCCAACCTGCTCCACCACATACCCCCAAAGTGCCTGTCCAGTTTGGGATAGCTTTGCTGCTGGCTCTGGGGTGCCAGACATGGGGAGTTTGGGATGAGATCTGCATGTCTGAGGTGCTGAACGCTGGTGCAGGGGGATGGTGACAAGGCTCAAGCCCTCGGATCCTGGCTCAGATTTCTCTCTGCCCTTGGGGTGGATCCTTGGGGTTCTCCAGCTGGTCCCACCCATGCTATTTAGCCCAGGCCTAGTGAGGCCAGTGGCATCCTTGCACAGCCCCTCTGATGTTCAGGGACTAAAATCTGGCAGGGTTTCCTGGAGCCTGCAATCCTGTGCCCTGGAGCAACTGGTTCACACAGCTCCAGCCTGTGGTGCAGCCACATGGCTCCAGTGGGAGCTGGCATGACTGGGGTTCCAGGATGATGGTGGTGCTGCAGTCCTCTTGCATGGCCTCCCTCTGCTTTGTCCCCCAGCTACCGTATCCTCAATCCAGCAGCCATTCCAGATGACAAGTTTGTGGACAGCAGGAAGGCCACAGAGAAGCTGCTGAGCTCCCTGGACCTGGACCATGCACAGTACAAGTTTGGTCACACCAAGGTGAGAGTGGGCAGCTGGCCCTTGGGAGGGATGAATTGTCCCTCCTGTTGCTCTCCATGCCTGTCTCTGCCTGGGCACAGCCCTGCTGTAGCCCTGCACTCTGCAGGGTGTGTGTGGCCCTTGAAGGGACTAAAGCTGGGAAGAGAAAGAACAGCTCTGAGCAGGTCACTGCTGCCTGACCTTGTTCCACCCACCACAGCAGCTTGTCCCTGCCAGGGAGCATGATGTGCTCAGGGCAGGAGATCTGGTGCTCAGATGCCTGTGCCATGTGTGGGTGCACCTCCAGCTCTCCCTGGCAGGCTGTATGTCCCCTGAGCCCTCTGTCCTTGTGCTGCTAACTCTACTCTCTTGCCCACAGGTGTTTTTCAAGGCTGGTTTGCTGGGCTTGCTGGAGGAGATGCGAGATGAGCGTCTGGCCAAGGTGCTGACAATGCTCCAGGCCAGGATCCGTGGGTTCCTCATGCGTTTGGAGTATCAGAAGATCATCAGCAGGAGGTAGAGTTGTGGGGGTAAAAGGCAGAACTTTGTGTCTCCTTGTCTCTTGTGCACATGTCAGAGGGTTTGACCTGTGGGACTTGCCTGTGTCTGGCAGGGGTTGGTCCTGAGGGATGGAGGCAGACCTGGAAGAAGTTTAGTATGGCCCTGGTAGGGAGGATCTGAGTGTGGGGGAGCCTCTGGTTTCCTGTGGAAGATTCAGAGGGAGGCAGAGTGAGGAGAGCTGAAATCCAGGCCACCCCACCCACCCCAGCAGGGCCAGTACAGTGTGCAGACAATGTGCCATTCATTCACCATTGTGCCATTTGTCTGACTGGTGGAGAATGGAGCCTGCAGAAGCCAAGATGGGACATGAGCAATGTACACCCCTGGTGATGCTGTGCTTGTATTCCCCCAGGGAAGCCCTCTACACCATCCAGTGGAACATCCGGGCCTTCAACGCTGTCAAGAACTGGTCCTGGATGAAGCTGTTCTTCAAGATCAAGCCTTTACTCAAGTCTGCACAGACTGAGAAGGAAATGTCCAACCTGAAGGAGGAATTCCAGAAGCTGAAGGAGGCTCTGGAGAAGTCTGAGGCTAAGAGGAAGGAGCTGGAAGAGAAGCAAGTCTCCATGATCCAGGAGAAGAACGACCTGGCTCTCCAGCTGCAGGCAGTGAGTGCTTCACCCTCTCTCTGGAAGTGTAAAAACAGGGCAGGGCCCATGGGTAGAAGAAGGAGCAGAATGTCCTGGAGCCCTCCTTGAGCCTCTTGCACTTCTGAGGCTCCCTCATTGCCACAGTCAGTCTGAAACACAACCTAAGACTGTGCAGACCTGAAGTACCATCACATCCTGGGGCTGTCACAGGGAGTTGTGAACCCCTGGCTCTGGGAAGGGTGTTCTCCTCACAAGGGGTGGGAGGGAATGGCAATGTTTGCTTGCCAAGTTTTGTGCTGGTTTTTGTGCCAGTGTGTCCTTATGGTTGCTAAAAAGCTGGCAGAGGTTTTCCTGAGAAATCTTTCAGCTTTCTCACATTCTGTGGGAATTATCTCTTTCACACACAGCCAAGGCAAAACAGAGAAGGACAGTTGTGTCCTCGCACCTGCAGAGTTGCTTTGAGAACCAGAAAGTTATTTTCTTTGCTCTAAGAATAATATTTAGAAATGGGTGATTTGCCACTTTTACTTATCAGTCTTGGAGAGTGGTTAACCTGGACCAGTAATTGAATTTCTTACTTGCAAACCACACTATAAAAGAAGCCTTCCATTAAATGGGTCTGAGCTATGCTCTGATCATGCACCTCTGACCTGCCTCATGTCGTGATCTCGCTGTCCCTGGAGGGTAAACAGCAACATGTCCTTCCTCTGGAAAGACTGAGTTGCTCCTTGGTCCTGGTTGGTGTGAGTGGTTGTCCTGCAAACCTTGGTTATGGGCAGTGACTGGAGCTGTAGTTTTTGTACACCTGAGCACCTTGGGTTTGCTCTGCTCCTTCTGCAAGGAGAAGGCCAGGACAGCAGGGCTGCGAGCAGAGTCTGGGGGCAGAGGGTGAGCTCTGGCTCTCCTGTGCCTCTCCCAGGAGCAAGACAACCTGGCAGATGCAGAAGAGCGCTGTGACCTGCTCATCAAGTCCAAGATCCAGCTGGAGGCCAAGGTGAAGGAGCTGATGGAGCGTGTGGAGGATGAGGAGGAGATGAACTCAGAGCTCACTGCCAAGAAACGCAAGCTGGAGGATGAGTGTGCAGAGCTGAAGAAGGACATCGATGACCTGGAGATCACGCTGGCCAAGGTGGAGAAGGAGAAACACGCCACGGAGAACAAGGTAACTGAGCTCCCTGCAGTGTCCAGCCCTGCTGCCCTGGGGCCTCAGTGCTTGTGGGGACACCAGAGAAACATCTGGGATAAGGCTGCTGGTGTGGGGGTGCAGGGGCAGGGCAGAGGGAAAAGGGGGGTGGGAGAGGGCAAAACCCTCTGGGTCCTGCCTCATTGCTCAGAGGAGTGTGGGCAAATGGTTCTGTGCTGTGGCAAGTGATTTGGAGCATGGAAAACCCCCCTGGTGGGATCAGCCTGGCCAAGGGAAGAGGGGCTGGCTGCTGGTGGGGTGCCGAGCTGCTGCTGCCCATGGATGGACTCCTGCCTTGCAAGGATCACACTGCTGAAGTAGCTTTGCACCTCCTCCCTCTGAGAAGGTTCTCTCTGTGTTTGTCCTCGCTGATCCAGGTTAAAAACCTGATTGAGGAGATGGCTGCTCTGGATGAGATCATTGCCAAGCTGACAAAGGAGAAGAAAGCCCTGCAAGAGGCCCATCAGCAAGCCCTGGATGACCTGCAGGCTGAGGAAGACAAGGTCAACACACTGACCAAAGCCAAGGTCAAACTGGAGCAGCAAGTGGATGATGTGAGTCGTGGGCCAGTGAGAATAAAGCAAGAGAGGTTTGAGTCATATCTCCAGGAGAGCCCAAAGGCTGTCCCTGAGTGTGATCTGGAGTGTGGGATTGTTAGCAGATCCCTGTTTAATATGGCCAGTTGATGCATAATCCCACTGACAAACTACCCCTGAAACAAGAGGTGGTCTAGAGCCCCTCATGGAGAGCAGTCCTGGGCTGAGGGAATGGGACTGGAGACCAGCTGGGAAACACCTCTGGCTCCCAGGGCTGGGTGAAGCTCTCACATGGGTAGTGGACATGCAGAGGGTCCTTTCCCTCCCTACTTCACCTCCCTTCATTCTCCAGCTGGAAAGTTCCCTTGAACAAGAAAAGAAGGTCCGCATGGACCTGGAGAGAGCAAAGAGGAAGCTTGAAGGAGACCTGAAGCTGTCCCAAGAGTCTCTAATGGATCTGGAGAATGACAAACAGCAGCTGGAGGAGAAGCTCAAGAAGTGAGTGTCTGACACCTGCCTGGGCTCTGGGCTTGCTCTGCACCTCTAAATTCAGTGTATATGTGGCCTCTGCAGGGGCTGCTGGGCTGTGGCTCTGGGCACTGCTGTGTGACCAGTCCAGGCATGATGAGGGCTGGGTTTTCCTGGGCACCTTGCAGAGAGGCTGAGGAGCTTGTGACAGACTCACAGTCCAGAGCACGATGGACCTTCCTTTGTACATGGGGTTGGAGAGGAGGGACCTGCCTGGCAGGATCCAACCCTGCTGGGGCCTCAGCTGCAAGTACAGACTTCAGTCATGTTCCATTCTCATTGGGGAACTGGAGAACACCTTGTGAGCTCAGAGTGAAACCCTCAGGGCCAGTTATCTGCCTATTTGGCTGCTCCAGCCCTCCTTGTGAGCTTTCCATGAGAGTCTTCTTACCCCTGCAGCCCCTTCCTGTGTGGGCTTGATTGTCCTCTGGCCTGGGTGTAACAGTGCAGGGAAATTCAGGAGCCAGAAGGACCTGTCAGAACAGTGTTTGTCTGACCAAAGGCTCTGCTTTCTGTCTGTACAGGAAAGACTTTGAGATAAGTCAGCTAAACTCAAGGATTGAAGATGGGCAAGTGATGGAGGCCCAGCTGCAGAAGAAGATCAAGGAGGTCCAGGTATGGTGGGAAGAACTGTTCTTAGAGCCTGGGAGCCCAAAATTTCCAAAAGATGTGCTGGGGAATCTGCATGGGCCAGTCCCTGCCTGAGCACAGGGGCATCTCCTTGGAAATAGCTGGCATGGCTGGCAGGAGCCAAGCCCTCTGCCAAAACATGGTGGGTTGAAAATGAAAGATGAGCTATTGAGGTGAACACTATCACCAGCCTGAGGAACAGCTTCCAGGATGTAGTTCTCTTTCCAAAATAAAACCTTTAATCCAGTGCCCAAACCCTGAAACCCCAAATCTAGGACGCTGGGCTCCTTCCTATCAGAGATCCCCACAATCATGGAAGATCCCATGAAGTTTGTGCCAGCTGGATCATGGCAGGGGTAGAGGAGACCAGGAGCTCCAAACATTCTACCAAGGAGCACCTACCTCCCAAAACAGCCCGAGACTGGTGGCTTCTTGCTCCCCATCATCAGCAGAGATGCTCCACCCAGAGTTTGGAGCAGCTGCCCTTTTCTGTGTGTGCAGGCACGCGTTGAGGAGCTGGAGGAGGAGCTGGAGGCCGAGCGAGCCGCCAGGGCCAAGGTGGAGAAGCAGCGGGCGGAGGTGTCGCGGGAGCTGGAGGAGCTGAGCGAGCGGCTGGAGGAGGCCGGCGGCACCACGGCCATGCAGCTGGAGCTCAACAAGAAGCGGGAGGCGGAATTCCTGAAGCTGAGGAGAGACCTGGAGGAGGCCACGCTGCATCACGAGGCGCTGGCGGCCGCCCTGCGCAAGAAGCACGCGGACAGCGTGGCCGAGCTGGGCGAGCAGATCGACAGCCTGCAGCGCGTCAAGCAGAAGCTGGAGAAGGAGAAGAGTGAGATGAAGATGGAGATTGATGACCTGTCCTCCAATGTCGAGTACATCACCAAGAATAAGGTGGGTGCTGGTTCTCCACGGGGCTGTTTGGTCTCTCTTGTGGATGTCAGTGGAACTGGGTGCAACGTGACCAGCGCAGCCACGTCCGTGGGATGGTGTCTGAAATAGCTCTTTGCCATGGCCAAGTCCCTGTTTGACCCACAGCTTGTCCCTATGTCACTACAGGGTGCTTTACTTGTCCTAATCAAGGTTGGAGGCTCTGGGAAGACATTTCCCAGGAGACTGACTGCAGAGAGCCACTGTTAGCTCAGCAGTGAGCTCTGGCAGGCTCCTGCTCTCTGCCTTGCGTGCCCATAGGACCCACTGAGCAGGGCAGGGAGTCCCAGGGAGGGAGAACGGTGCTCTGTGGCCAGAGCTGGGCTCAGGCAGGCTGTGTTGGTGCCTGCAGGCCAATGCTGAGAAGCTGTGCCGCACCTACGAGGACCAGCTGAACGAGGCCAAGGCCAAAGTGGACGAGCTGCAGCGACAGCTGACGGACGTGAACGCCCAGCGGGGCCGGCTGCAGACCGAGAACGGTGTGTGGGGCTGAGCCAGGAGCTGCCTCGGGGATGCTCTGACTCTGGGGTGTCTAGCTGGGGATGTGGGGGTCAGCCAGGCAGTCTGTCCTCCTTCTCTTCTGGGAGAAGCTAGTTGTGCCTCGGGAGGCATCCTTTGCCTTTAACTGGTTGCCCATGGCCCAGCTTGCCCGTGTGGGGATACAGCTGGGACAGCTGGAGGCCACAGGCTCTGGAGGAGTGTGGGCTAGTGCAGATTGCAGCCCTACAGCCCCAAAGGAGCTGTTTTGGCTCTGTTTGAACCCAGGGGAGCTTAGTCGGCTGCTGGAGGAGAAGGAGTCCTTCATCAACCAGCTGAGCCGTGGCAAGGTCTCATTCACACAGAGCATTGAGGAACTCAAGAGGCAGCTGGAGGAAGAGACCAAGGTGAGGTTTCAGGGCACGGCTGGTCTCTGAGTGGCACTGTGGCAGTGGCTCAGACTCTTGAGCAGGGGAGGCGGGCCATACCCTGCACACAGGACAGCTGGGAAGAACAGAAGCTCCCTGCTGCTGCTCCCAGTCCTGGTGCCATGGCCTGTGTCCTGGAGCCTGGAGTCAGCTGCTGCTCTCCCTCCCTCAGAGCAAGAACGCCCTGGCCCATGCCCTGCAAGCCTCCCGGCACGACTGTGACCTGCTGCGGGAGCAGTACGAGGAGGAGGTGGAGGCCAAGAGCGAGCTCCAGAGGAACTTGTCCAAAGCCAATGCCGAGGTGGCCCAGTGGAGAACCAAGTACGAGACTGACGCCATCCAGAGGACTGAGGAGCTGGAGGAAGCCAAGTAAGTCCCATGGCACAATTCAGTTCCTTGTAGGTGACAACTTCCTGTTCAGCAGTGGGGCTCTCCCAGAGCCAGGGTGACGCAGCACGCTCCTGCCTGGATTTGAGGCTGTGGGGCGGGATGGCTCTGGGGCAGCGAGCGCTCACCCCGGTGCCATTGGCAGGAAGAAGTTGGCCACCCGGCTGCAGGAGGCAGAGGAGGCCGTGGAGTCTGCCCATGCCAAGTGTGCCTCGCTGGAGAAGACCAAGCACAGGCTGCAGACAGAGATCGAGGACCTCTCGGTGGACCTGGAACGCGCCAACGCGGCCTGCGCTGCCCTGGACAAGAAACAGCGCAACTTTGACAAGATCCTGGCCGAGTGGAAGCAGAAGTATGAGGAGACCCAGGTGGAGCTGGAGGCGTCGCAGAAGGAGTCACGCAGCCTGAGCACGGAGCTCTTCAAGCTCAAAAACGCCTACGAGGAGTCCCTGGACAACCTGGAGACCCTCAAGAGGGAGAACAAGAACCTGCAGGGTAGGACTGGGCTCAAGCGCTCCCCTTGGGCTCTGCCCAGACTCCTGCTCCTGCCTTATCCTCAGGCATGTGGGATTGGGTCCCTTGTTGGCCAGGAGAGAACCTTGCTGCTCAGCCCATCCCTTGCAGGGATGCAGCAGCCCTGCTGGGATGCCAGTGTGTGTCTTGCCCTCTTGCTGGGGACACTCTTGGAGGACAGGCAGAGCCACTTGTCTCCTGTGCCCAAATGGCACACGATCTGCTGCTGAGGGCCATGGCTGTGGCATGGCACTGCCTTGGGAGCGTTGCTCTTGGACAAACAGGTCCTGGATGCCTCTTCTATGCTCTCTCCCAGACTGCAGAAATGTCCCCAGGCACAGCCTTGGCCGCTCTCCAAGGGGCTGCAGGACATCAGCTGAGCCTGGGCAGGGGGATGGGGATGTCGCTTGTGTAGGGCTGGCCCCACAAATTCCTTCCTGACCAAATTCCTTCTGTTGCTGGCAGAGGAAATTGCTGATCTGACTGACCAGATCAGTCTGGGTGGCAAAACCATCCATGAGCTGGAGAAGGTGAAGAAAATGCTGGAGAGCGAGAAGAGTGATATCCAGGCAGCTCTGGAGGAGGCTGAGGTGAGGCCTTGTTTCCCATATGTTCCTGCTGCCCCCAAGAGCCACTGGCCCACCCTGCAGCTCTGGCTGGATGCTGCTGGGCAGTGACAGTCCTGAGCCAGGCTGTGACCCCTGGGAATCCCATTCATGGGGGTCCTGCAACCACTGCAGGCACTGGGGTGGCTCCACCTGCCCTGCCCCCCATAGCAATGGGCTGGGGGGGACAAGGCCAGGCTGGGGTGGGTGGCTGGGGAGACGCCCCTTCCCAGGAACCACCTTCCCATGGCTGAGCTGTCTCTAGGGAGCTCTGGAGCACGAGGAGAGCAAGACCCTGCGCATTCAGCTGGAGCTGAACCAGATCAAGGCTGACATGGACAGGAAGCTGGCAGAGAAGGACGAGGAGTTTGAGAACCTGAGGTGTGTGGGGTGAGGGGACAGGCTGGGATGTTGCTGCAGGGGCAGAGCTGGCACTGTGGCCCTGGCAGGGCCGTCCCAGGCTGGGTGTCCCCAGGGGACGTGGCTGATGCGTGGCCTCTCCTGCAGGCGCAACCACCAGCGCACCATGGAGTCCATGCAGGCCTCGCTCGACGCAGAGGCCCGGGCCAAGAACGAGGCCGTGCGGCTGAGGAAGAAGATGGAGGGGGACCTGAACGAGATGGAGATCCAGCTGAACCACGCCAACCGCCAGGCTGCCGAGTTCCAGAAGCTGGGCCGCCAGCTCCAGGCCCAGATCAAGGTTGGGACAGACTCGGTGCTGTCCCTGCTGCCAGCCTGGCTCTGTGCTGTCCTCACTGACCCCGCGCTGCCCCACAGGACCTGCAGATCGAGCTGGATGACACCCAGCGCCACAACGACGACCTGAAGGAGCAGGCGGGTGCCCTGGAGCGCCGCAACAACCTGCTGCTGGCAGAGGTGGAGGAGCTGCGGGCAGCGCTGGAGCAGTCGGAGAGGAGCAGGAAGCTGGCAGAGCAGGAGCTGCTGGAGACCACCGAGAGGGTCACGCTGCTCCACTCCCAGGTGGGGCACTGCCCAGTCCCGTGTCTCTGCTGGTGGGAGGGTCAGGAGTCTGTGCAGCAGTGGTGAATGACCAGCCCTGGTCACAGTGGACCTGCTCTGTGTGCAGAACACGGGTCTGATCAACCAAAAGAAGAAGCTGGAGGCAGACATCTCCCAGCTGAGCAACGAGGTGGAGGATGCAGTGCAGGAGTGTCGCAATGCTGAGGAGAAGGCAAAGAAGGCCATCACGGATGTAAGGAGTGGTGGGGACTGTGCTGTGTGGCTGGGGAGAGTCTCACAACTTCTCCACTGAGCCCCTGGTCTGGCCTGGCCTTGTGGTGATGTCCCCCTGCTCTTGGCCTCCCAGGCTGCCATGATGGCTGAGGAGCTGAAGAAGGAGCAGGATACCAGCGCACACCTGGAGCGCATGAAGAAGAACATGGAGCAGACCATCAAGGACCTGCAGATGCGCCTGGATGAGGCAGAGCAGATTGCTCTCAAGGGGGGCAAGAAGCAGATCCAGAAGCTGGAGGCCAGGGTGAGAAAGCAGGGGCAGATCCCTTCCTGTGTCCTCCAGGAGCTGACTCCTGGGGCTGCCCCAGTCCCTGTTGCACCAGACTCTGCTCCCTCCTTCTGGGGCCAGGCGGTGCCTCTGGGGGACCAGGGGACAGTCCCCAAGGACCTGCCAGCCTGGGCCCGGCTCAGGATGGTTTTAGCCTCTGCTGTAGTTTCTCTGAGCTGGGAAAGTGGCTTGGCCTCAGCTGGGCTGGTGCCTGGGAGCCAGGTGCTGAGCTGGCCTGTGTCCCCTGCAGGTGCGGGAGCTGGAGGGAGAGCTGGATGCGGAGCAGAAGAAGATGGCAGAGGCCCAGAAGGGCATTCGCAAGTACGAGCGCAGGATCAAGGAGCTGAGCTACCAGGTACAGCAGCACCTGGAACAACTCTCGTTGCTTGGCCTCTTGTGGTACCCAACAACCCACCTACCGAGCCCAGCCCAGCCTGGGCTTGTTCTGGGCTGTGTAGGGAATAACAGCAGCTGGACAAGCTTTTCCCTATCACAACATCCTGCTCTGGGTCCTTCTGCCCATTCCCCAGCACCTCCTTAGCTGGGTGTTGGGACACGGTGGGGGATACCAAGGGACAGGTGCTGTGACATGGGGCTGGGGGCTGTCTGTCCTCCCACCACTGGGACTCTCCAATAAAGGGGAGGGGCAGGTCAGGGGCTGCTGGGGTCTGACTAAGGGGGCCGGGGCACTTGCAGGCTGAGGAAGACCGGAAGAACCTGGCTCGGATGCAGGACCTGATTGACAAGCTGCAGAGCAAGGTCAAGAGCTACAAGCGCCAGTTTGAGGAAGCAGTAAGTGCCCACTGCTGCTCTGGGACAGGGCTGTCCCTCCCTGGGACTGGCTGCCAGGGGCCACGAGAGCAATGTGGGGAGCTCGGGGCTCGCTGTCCCCTGTGCCCCATGCCCCCACCTCTCCTCTCCCCCTGCCCAGGAGCAGCAGGCCAACTCCAACCTGGTGAAGTACCGCAAGGTGCAGCACGAGCTGGACGACGCCGAGGAACGCGCCGACATCGCCGAGACCCAGGTCAACAAACTGCGCGCACGCACCAGGGACGTCGCCATCTCCAAGGTAGGCACTCCTGGGTGGGAGCATGGGGAGGTGGGCAGGGGCTGCTGCCAGCCCTGGAGCCAGGGGGATGACCACACAGCCACTGTCACACCCTGCTGTGGCGCTGCCACCTCACCTCCCACTGACGCTGGGAGCTGCGGGGTGGCTGAGCGCTCCCTGCCTCCAGACCACAGCTCTCACCAAAGCCCTTTGGGGATTTCTTCCAGCATTAGGAGCCCGGCTGCCTGCCCTGTCCTGTCCCAGCTGCTGCTGTAGGTTGGAGGCAAGTGGCTGCAACAGTCACTGTCAGCTTTGCACTGCATGAATAAAAGTAGATCTGCCAGGACTGGCTCTTTTGTGTGTCACAGGGTAACCCGGGCCTTGGTCTCTGCTTCTGGGGTCTTGGGGGAATATTTTTTACAGAAGCCCAGTCCTCCCTCTCCCATCTCTGTGGGCCTGGCATGGAATGGGTTTTGGGAAAAGAGCCCTTTCCTCATCCCTCCCCACCAACCCCCATCTCAGCTGCAGGGGACCAGAGCAGAGGCAGGACCGACCTCAGCCCCTACTCCTGAGGACATAAAGCCGCAGTGCAGCCCTGGAGGGGGTTCTGGCTTTGGCAAATGCACTGCAAAGAAAGACATCTCCACTCATTTCTTTAAAATAGATTTCTTTAATAGTTTCCATTTAATGATTATTTGCAATTAGCAAATTGGCATTAATCAGGGCAGCATAAACCTCAGCAATCCATAGGGACAGTGCAGACTTCCAGAGGTATTTGTTAGTGCCAGGGGTCCCAGCTCCCTCCCATCCCAGCGCCCGCTGCCACCTCCAGGGGTCTGGTCCCTCTCACCATGAGATTCTTGAGGCATCCAGCATGGACAGACATCCCAAAGGAATGTGGCCGCAGCTGGGATGTGCCTGTGACCCTCTGTGCACTGGGGCAGAGCCCAGCACGCTCCACCCCTGGAGGAGCTGCCGGGGCTTTGTTCCCTGTGCCCTCTGCCCAATCAGCCCAAAAGCAAAGCCCAGCCTGTGCTCCCAAGGCCTGGGAGGACCTCCAGGGATGGTGGGAGCTCAGCTCAGCTTCCCTCAGGCCCTTGGGCAAGGCCAGAGGCAGCTGGGCCCCAAACTCTCTAAAATACAGAGGGGAGAGAGACTGCAGGGTTATAGCAGCAATCAGTGGATGCACCAATTAACTACACTATGGAAAAGGCATCCCTTAACTTAAAAGCCTTTTAATTTGAAGCATTTATTTTAAGTGTACATCTATTACAGTTAAGAAGAAGCAAAGATACACCAAAAACACAAATACCCAAGAACAAAAAAAAGTACAGATGAGAAAGAAATGAGCTGAGAGGAGGGAGGGGCAGGGTGAGGGTCACCTGGTGAGGAACAGAGGTGAAGCTGCCATGGCTAAGAAGTTCCCCAGGGTACCCTCACCAGAGCAGGATGCAGCTCCCACGGAGGGACACCGGGATCCCCAGGAGCTCCTGCAAGGCTCCAGCTTTATGCACAAGCTCAGCAGCTCTGAGCACCCTGTGAGCCCACAGCAGGACACTGAGGTGTGGGAGAGGAGAAAGGAGAAGGGAGATGGTCAGAGACAAGTCCTGCCCCTGGGGCTGGAGCCTCCTTCACTCCTCCAGCCCCAGCACAGGGAGCCTCAGGGTGGGTTTCATGCTGCTGGCAATGACGAGACAAAAGGCTGCAGCTCTGGGACAGCCTCACCCCTTCAGAGCCTGGACAGAGCTGAAGTCATCTCATCAAATAAATTAGAAAATGTTAAAAAAATTCAGATGTGTGTCTCAAAACTGGTTTCTTTTAGCTGTAGCTGCAAGACATGTTTTTGACTTAAATGTAGTGGCTTAAGTGTAGTGTATCTCATTCCTGGGTATCTGAATGTGCTGGAGCAACACGGTGTTGGTGAGCAGGCAGGGCAGGTGCAGGTTTGGCAACTGGGACTGCCAAAACCCGATTCCCCCTTTCCCAACATATCCTACAAAGTTACTTTCAACCAGGAGTGTTTATTCCCAGCATTTAACACATTCTGATTAAAACAGATCCAGGAAAAAAAAACGGACATCTCCAGTAAATATTGCACTTCAAGATTAACGTGTGTGTTGATATTAAGGACTGAAAGCAGAGACTGACATAAGACTTCCAGGCATAGCAGGTTAACATCAAGAGCAATGGTCCTGAAAAGGATTTTAAAACCAGATTAGTTACCCAAGAAGGGACAAGCCGCAAGTTTAAAAAATTAGTACATTTTAATGCTAGTGCTCCGTGAAAAAGCCAACCCCTGTTGCAATTCCACCACTGCTGAAACGTCTCTGTTCTCCAGCACTGCGAAACACCTCCAGATGGGAAGGATCCAGGAAGGACAGCAGGAGCAGAGGTTCTCTCCTAATGCACAGATAGTTTTAGTACCAAATGATCCAAAAGGAGAGGGTAAAGAGGTGACTGGAGCTGGAGCTCTCAGGAATTAAAAGCACACACACGCACACACACTCATGCTCTAACCAACCCCAAAGCCCCAATTCCAAGCCCAGCGGAAGAGTTACACCTGCAGGGAGTCCTTGTGGTGGCTTTGCACGTGGCTGGTGGTGGGGTCCTGCTCAAACTGGCTCCTTGGACGTCACACTTGGAGGGCAATTGCTGTGCTTTTCAACTTGCTCATCCTGGCAGCCCTGAGAGAGCCACACCTCAATCGGCACATACAGAGAACCCTCAAGTCAGCAAAACCCCTTCTGCCAGCCCCGCCGGACTGGCAGAGAGGAAAAAAATAATACAGGCTGGTTTTTGCAGGTGATTATTTTTATCCCAGAATAACTGGAAGATACATCCCTGAATGTGTTGCCCAGAGAGCTGTCCGAGTCTCAGAGGTCAGAGCTGGGGGCCGGCAGGGTTGGGGTGGGACGACGCTCCGAGCTGCACACACACACTACACAGCGTATCCCTGAAAACCCCCAGTGAGAGGGACCCTCCGAGCTGTCCGACAGAAGCTGGAGGCAGGAATTACTCCTCAGAAAAGTCTCTGTCAATGTCCATGTACGCCTCGTCGATGTAGCTGACTATGGCACAGGGGGACGTCCGGTCCGGACTGAGCAGTATCGAAACAGTCTCTTTCCAGTAGGTAAAACTAATACAGGAGCTCTGTGGGCACAGACAACAGCGGGGTCAGTGGGGGCCACGGCACCAGCAGGAGCATGAGACACCTCCCAAAGCTGAAAATCACTTCCTGTTCAGCCCGAGCTGCCCAGCCCCACAGTGTGACCAACACTTTGGACTCCTTCCCCATTCTGCCCTCCCTCCCCGGGCCCACAGCAGAAGGGCTGGGTGTTGAACAGCTACACCCTCTACAACCAGCTTCTCACTCTCCAGCTCCAGACAAGGACTCCCAGCGCCTCTGGCAGCTGCTAAGAGCAGCATAGGGTGACCCCAGCCTGCCTACCTGGCCAGTACACCCATAATCCCAAAGTTCCCCTTTGCTGTCCACTCCAAACACAAACAGGGACCCTGTGGTGCTACAGATAAGCCAATGCTGGAAGTATCTCCCACTCCTGAGATGACACAAAAAACAACACCCCTCCCCTGCTCACACCCCTCCTGCATTATTCCCTCAAAGCCAAAAGGCCACCCCAGCAGCCCAACACCAGACCATGTGTCACCCATATAACTGGGTAATTGGTTCTTTCTACCCACTAGTGGCCCAGGACAAACCAGCTCTGGCACAGAAACCTGCAGGCTGCTCCCTTGGCTTACATCAGATATTTTTCCTGCACTGTTTGCCACACCAGGAAGAGGGACCAGTCTGGCTAAGGTGCTAACTAGTCTGGGAGCTGGATTCTGTCCTGCCTCCCCCTCCCTGGCCCTCCTGCCAGCCCTGCCTCTCTACCCTACTCAGCACTAGCAAGTCTCACTTCTGTGTGCCAGAGCCAAGACCTCAGGCTCTGTTCACTGGGAAACCCAGCACCTGATTGGGAGAAGGTGTGAAAACACCACAGGAGTTACACTGGGGGCAGACCTTCCTCCCTTCTTTCCCTCCCCAGCCTCCACTCCCCCTTTTTGCCAGCAGACTGGCAGAGGTGTTGCTGTGATTGACTCCTGCCATGGTGAGAGGGTCACATACATTTTCTAAGCAGGTGCTGTCTTTATCCTTGTTGAGGTAATGCTGCTGCCAGAATCGCAGGAGACTGTGGAAGTTGTTCAGGATGAAGCCAGGGTATTTTTCTGTGTATTCCATCTGTTGCAAGGTGCGCAGATAAAAAGGGAGCTTTTCTTTCCTTCGGGCCAGCATTAGGATAACTAAACTTGTGTTCAAACAACTGACATTTTCCTGGAAGTAAAAATGACACAGCAAAAGAAATCTAAATACCAAGATACCTGTTGTATACATGCCCTTACAAAACAAACCCATGAAAAGCACACAGTGGGGGTGTTCCTGCACCCAGCAAGGAGAAAGGGACATGGGTGTCCTCCAGGGAAACCAGGCTCCTCCCAGCTCCCAGCCCTGCTCACCATTCCAGTCCCAGTGACTGCTAAGTCACTGCCAGCTCTTTACCTGTGTAAGTGTCTGTACATGGATAATATTAATGAGACGGAAAAGGAAGGACATCCTCATGGACATCTGGGACATGTAGGACAACAGGCGGCACTCGGACAGCACTTCTGCAACTGCAGCAAGAGCAGAAACAATCACCAGCTGCTGAAGGTTCAGACACACTGATCCAACCACCAGGGCAGTAAGAACTGGTGCCCAAACTTCGAGGGTGGCATTTCCTTATCTAACCCCCCAATGGTCAAAGCCCAGATTTCAATTACCCATTATCACCACCAGACACCCCCCAGTCCCACCCCATTGCTTCCTGTTCACCTTTAGCATCAGACTGATTCTCAAAGCGGTCCAGGGACAGCGTGATGCAGCGAACGAGCATGTTCGAGTCCACCAAAGAGCTGTTGATCTGATTTAAAAATATCTGGAACTGAACACAAACACTTCTTAGTGCTGAATTAAGTAAGTTAAAATATATTAATATTCAGGGTCATTTCCTTTTAGTTACCTCTAACAAGTATAAGAAGGGACATCACCCATGACCTTGCCTCACCCAGCCCAAGCCATCACTGGCACTGAGGGATGACCAAACACGATGGAATGGAAAAATGTCAGTTCTGGCATCCCCAAAATCTCTTTTGAAGCTGTGTCATTCCAATGAAAGTGAGATTTGGTACACTATTTGTTTCAAAAGAGGAAGAATTCCTGCAGCTCCATGTTTTCCTACACTGCTTTTGTACAAGCAGACAGTGCCAGGGAGGAACTCAGTGAGGGAGTCACACAGAATGAGAACTAAACCCAGATACAGATCAATAAATAGGAAGAAATTAGGAAGTATAAAGACATTCTCTAGAATGTTTGAGTTAATTTACTAGAGAAAAAACCCCAAAAAAATACTTTTCTTTTAAATACATTTATACTTCCATTCTCCAAGGTCTGCCAGACCTAAGAGCAATGGCAGAAACATTACAGTAACAAAATTAACAGGATGAGGCCATTCAGAACCTACCCATCAGCTGATGTATGTACAAAGTGCACAAGAGCATGAAACCACTCTTTGCTGCCCATTCTTGATTTACACGTGCAACTCAATTTTATAGGTAATTACCTAAGCCATGACTTCTTAAAATATCTCTAAGTTTAAATAAGATCAAATATCTACGTGTGTTTGCAGTATCAAATATTTTAAGTAATATTCATGAAGGACTTCCCACTGCAAGCTCCAGTAAAAGACTTTTTGGAGCTATCTCAGTGTCTACAACTATCACTTAACCCCAATTCTGGTGACTTCACAGGAAATGTTCTGCCCCCCTTGAGCCTCATCCTGGAACAGGGCAATGTTTGCTGACCAGCTCAGCCCTCACTGACTCAGGACAGATGGAGCACTCCTGAAAATACTGAAGGACTTTGGCAAACTCATCCCTTAATATTTATTGTGCCCCAAGCTCTAAAACCACACGAATCTGAGTTCTACTGCTATGTCTGGTTATGAAAAGGTGTAATTTGAGCCACAGCGGGCAGCTTTTACAAATATTTACCTTCTCATCTGTGTTGATGTACTTGTTGAACCTCTTGAATGCATCAATATTGAATTTCATCAGTTCTCCCAGAAGGTCAAAGTAACTCTGAAGCACATCCCGTGACTTGCACTCACTATCAACAATGCAGTAGAGAATATGCTGGCAGGGGAGGAAAACACGTTATTGCCACAGCACAACACAGACTTTGGTTTCATCAATACTTAAAGCATTTATCTGCAGGTTTTTGGGTGACTGAATATCACAGCACAGAACTAAAGACAATTCAGATGAGTCTCCTGTTAAAATAACTTGCCAATAATGCAGGTTATACAAAGGGCCACAAGCAGAATTCACAGGTATTTCTTTAGAAGTGTTTCCAGTATTTGTCATAGTTTCACAGGAATAAGAGGCAGTTTTTCATTTATTATTATTATTGTTGCATCTATTGTGATTTCTCCAGTACATTTTGAACCTGACTTATCTCCCTTAGTGTTTATTCCCCCACTATCAAAGGGGGGGCAGCTTGAGTGGCCTCAATTTTCCCGCAGAGTTTTAAACCCAACATAATACTTAACATTTTTATCCACTTTTGGATTTGCTACAGATAAATTCTTCTTGATTGCTATGGAGGATACCTGACATAAATTTATTTACCTCCAGGAGTCCTCTCTTGAGCAGGAACATCTGGTCTGCATAGGAGGTGGTGCCTCGCAGAAAACTTTCAACCGCCCTTGCTTGCCAAAACCTGAGACACAGAAGAAAGGAAGTGTTAGTTTTGAAGTAAGGGAAGTACTTGATCAACTCTAATTAAATCCAGTTTCCTAATCTGTTTCATTCCAATCTGAAGCTGGAGTCAGACCTGTTGATCCTGCAGAAAATCACTGGCTGTGATTTCTTCTCACCTGCACTGCCACCACAGCACAACAAAGCCAGACCTTTCCACAGTTTATTCTCAAACATTCTCAGCTGCTCTAAGATGGATGACACCAAAGCTACATCCCAGGGGTCTCAAACAGCACATCAGAGGCAGAGTGATCCCACCTGAAGGAGGATTCTGCTGGTTCCTTCTTCATGACCTGAAGCAGTCTGGTCAACAAACCTCTCTTCCCATCACAGACAAGACTCCTGCAGCAGGTAGAGAAATGAGAGCGTGAGTGGAAGGGCTGGGCAAGCACTGAACACTGAATCCAGTCACTGCTCCAGAGCTTTTGATGATCAAAATCTCAGTATTAAAGTACACAGTACCAATATTGTGCTAGTTCTACCAGCAGCAGAGTTCTCCTCACTACCCTTAGTGAATATCTGCAGTACCTGCAACACAACTTCCAAGTAAGTCCAAAGGAGAATTTTTCTCTCAAAATGATTTCAGATATACCAGCTCACATCTTGTGGGAATCAAGTGATTAAAAAAAAAATACTACATGACCTTAGGAATGAAAGAAACCCCTTTTTTAACCCTCAAAAAATGTAAAGGAAAGTCTAAATTCCATTCAGGAGGCACAGCAGTGTATGGAAAGCTGGATGCTACCCGAGGTTGTAGTAAAAACACAGAGGCTGTACAACTGCAAGACTACTTGTCTTAAACAGCACCTTCAGTGGAGTATCTACCTGAATTAAGCTCATGCAGAAGTAATGCCTTCATCTCACATATCAAGAAAAACAACATGAAAACTAAACGCTAAGGGTGAAAAAAACCTCCAAGTTCTTCCCAATTAGACACAGTATTACGATAATAATTGTAATCTTGAAATCCTCTTAGAGATTCCCTTTTGGAGTGAGGTAAATCTGCTCTGTGCAGAGCTAGTCCATGCTGATACCCTGGGAGTATTCTGCCAAACTGAATTCTGCAAACAATGTTCCATCTGCTGAGGTTTATACACCAGAATCACGTATTAAAGAGCTTATTAGATCAAAATAGTCCATCTAACAGATACTCAAATGTAACACAGGAGATTCTGTAAGTGGTTTAACATGTTAATCTAATTTAGCTTATTCTGGTTATTAGCTGTTCTTAAAATACTCTGAGCTGACACTTGGATGTGTTCATGCAGCCTGGAAATGGACATTATGTGTGCACAGGCTGCTCCTGAATGCCAAAACTAACACTTTTAGCAGGAGCAAGTAATGATTTGAGGGATCACAGTTTACTTTCCAGGTTTGCAATGGCTGACATGAGGAAGGCCAGACAGGCAGAGCCAGCACATCACAATGAAGTGTGAGCCATGAACTCAAACCCCTCATTTTAGGGTTTTTTAAAGCTGCTGTTGTTTTTAAAGCACCTTACTCTGAGCACGAGCACACCTGAAATTTGCTAATGACCATCAACATCCCACAAACCTGGACACTTCCCACTGAAAGGAGTCACTGAAATCAAAGTGTGACAGAGCTCAAACAAAACAGGTGATGTCAAAATTCCAGTCTAAGTGCTTCCAAATCTCTTAAATTGCTGACCTACCTGCTCCATCCCCTCTCACCTGTCAGTGTTGACAACTGCATCCACTTCAGGGATGTTGGCTTTATGGGAGATTGCACTCAGCTCATTCAGCTCCTGGCTGTTCAGAAGGAGATACTTGTTCCTAAAGCAAGACAGGGGGAGAGGAAGGGAGAAAACCAGGATGAATTCAAGAGGCAGAAATGCAATTCCATGAAAAGCAGAGCTACAGGGGCTGCAGGACTGAGCAAGCTGCTTTCTCCTGGCTGCTCTTTACAGTGTTCCCACTCTGCTCCCTCCACCAGGCCAGCCAGCTGCTGCTTGGGAAAACACCCTCCAAAATGTACCAAATGCCACTTCCAACACTGACCAGCTTTGAGATGATGGGTCTTTGCTGACTTGTTTGAGATTTTGTGGTTTGTAAATATTTTCTTCTGGATAACATTCATTTCTTTAAAGATCTCAGCAATGTTTTGCTGAATTTAAGACCAAAATAAATACTAAATAGCAAACTTTTTCACAGCTTCCTGAAGTTTTTCTCTACCCTATAGTGACTGCTCTTTTTAAGTAATAAATATCAGATAGCAGAAACTGCAAAAAAAGGGTTCAGTCATCCTGGTATTTTATTATCTGAACAAACTTTACCCTAGAAATACTTAAAAACATCAGGAAATTTAGAGATCCAAATAAAAATGGCTATAAACCACAGTAATGTACACGAATTCTTTATCAAATACTGAATTTTTCAAAATGAAAATAAATTATTTTGTCTGTAAAGTGAACTAAATGCAGAACAAGTGTGCCAGAGTGGAAATGTAGTCCAGAGGCTCCCTCTGCCAGACTCCCTGCCCAATGCCAGTGTTCTCCCTGAGAGTCTCTCTGCTTCCAAGTGGCCAAAATCAGGCAGCAGAGATTTCTTTTCAGGAAAGCTCAGGGAGCAGAGGATGCAGTGATGACTGTGAGGTTCCTTCTTGCTTCCAACACTGTCATCCAGATTAATGCCCACTGAGCCTCTCATGTAAAGCCTCCTTTGATGTGGATTAAACAGGTTTCTGCAATGAGAACAGAGCCTTTCTCTCCCTGCAATAAACAGCTCTGCAAGTTTGGTTTGGACACAATTTCATTGCATTAATATCAGCATACAAGTACTTTGCTCTCATCTTGTCCTCAGTTAACTCAGCTTATCTGTGATTTCATAGAAAGTTCATGTAATTATTTAAAACCCCCAACCAGATTCCACACATTCCACTTGCTCAAATGTTACAGCTGGGAGCTGTTTTCTGCTCAAACAAGCCTGAGATCTTTGTAGCAGCCACTTCAGCAGTAACATCACCTGTAGAGATTTTATTGGAAAACCTGGAGAGATTCCCAGGCAAACAATGTCTTGCATTGAAGGATTTACAATAGGTCAGTATTCCCCCCTTGTCTATGTCCAGCAGCTCCCCATTCTCAAAGCTAATATTCCACAATGGAAAAGGCTGATATTTGAAATCTATCCAACAGGACTAAAAACCTGCACAGAAATATCAGCCTGGCCCAGGAATGAGCAGCACCTAAAGTGCAAACACACCTCTAGCACAGGTGTTTGTAAGGAAGTGTTCACCATCTCCCAGGACTGAATTAGAGCAACAGGACACTGATGGAATGCAGGATGCAATTCCACAAATCACAACTAACACCTCTGTACCAGCAGCACAGCATTAAAAAAAAAACCCCAAGCAAACTGCATCACCCCTCCAGCTACTCCAGCAGACCCAAGTTTCCTAAGGATGCCTTTTGCAGGCAGACAGAAGCTTTCTTCCTATTTCCCTGGCTCAGTGTCAGCTCTCAGGGAGAAGGCAGAAAAAGAGGAAAGGTGCCTCCTTATTCCTTCAGCCAGAAAGTGTTAACTCATCCTATACAGACATGTTTCGGCTCATTTCAACATGAGACAAAATGGGCTGGGTTTAACCACACCAGACATATTCAGACATGCCCACTGCTGAGCAAATTCTTAGGCTGTTTCAGCAAGAGCTGAAAGGCACATCAAGTTTAGGGACAGTACAACATTCCCTTCACATGGAGCCTGCCCTGTGCCCACGACAGCTGGAACCACAACCAGGCCAACACCAGCAAGCCACAACCCACCACAGCTTCTCATACTCACTCGTGGTGGTCACTGAAGCTCTGAAGAAGCCTCAAGAATTGTATCTTTAAAGTAATGTCCTAAAAGGAGACAAGAAAGGTAAAAAATAAGTATTGCTTTAGTATTTTTGGCTATCATTAGTTACCAAGCTGACATGAAACAGCTGAATGGAAAACCTTTCCAAATCAGACCCCTTTGGACAGCAGAGCAAGTGACTTGCATAAATGGAGAAAGGCTGCACTTCTCAAAATAGAAGTGGAGATTGCCTCCAAGCCTATGCACATAACAGGTAATAATCTCACTGCGACAGCAAAAATCTTATCATGGCACTGATCAATTCTGAATGTCTAGGTTTGGAAGGAAAAATATATAAAGAGTCCAAGACAAAACCCAAACCCATCCCTAAAGCTGACTGTGGCACAATTTGTACTCTGTGTCTCTCCTAGATAGCATTTCTTTGAATTTTGGTTGTCTTCTACCTCTGGCCTCCAGAATGCTGAAATTTACTCCTTTCCCAGTTCCCAAACTAGGAGAGAGGCTAAATTGACCCTGCTAAATTGCTAGCATGAGCCAAGGATAGACTTCAGTGAAAACAGTAACTCCTCAAAACCTGAATGCTACCACATCTCAAGTCTACACAAACATCCAGCTGCTCAGCACAGCTCCTCAGGAATGCACGACAGGATAAAAACCCAACAGAGAATTCCAGAAGTTCCTCACCGGGCTGCAATCACAATTCTGGTTGTGTCCATGCAGAACCAGGGCTGAGGCCGAGTGCTTCCTCCAGATGAGTTTGTCAAACAGGTTATTGAGGCCAGGAATGAGTCTGAACTCTGCTATCATTTTATGAACCTGGGGAACAAGAGAGGTACAAACATGTCTGCTCCAGCCTCAGACACAGATTTAATGTAGTCTGGAAACAGAAGGGCACAATGATGTTATTCTCTGACAAAAGGATGTGAATTCTTGTCTCAAACAACAAGTGTTTGCATTAACACACTAACCACAGTGCAGCAGTTTCCATTTGGTGGACATGGACAGAAAAGAGACATTTTGGGATAAAGCTCCTCACCAGTGCTTCAGTCAACCACCGTGTCTCTAGAAGCAGCTTTGGGCATCAGGACATCACTTCCAGCCCCCTGAAAATGCATCTACACCAAACAGCTGAGCTGGGGATATTCTGCTGCCACTCATCCCCTGAGTGTCCTCTCCCTTTCCAGACACACAGCTGGAGCTCAGGTAGGCCTCTGATGAAAACAAAACTCATCAATATTGGTTTTGTTCAGGTGACCTGGGCAGGAGTCCTGAGCAGAGTCCAGCAGTAACACAACCACACCACACTGCTCCTTCAGGTTAAAGGGAAGCTGAACTTTACAGAAAAAAAGAAATGCCAAATTGCTCAGGTTTATTTATTTATATACCTGGTACATCTTTTTTATTCACATAAAAAAGCTAATAATTTTGGTGTGAACAGATGTTCAATACCTTCAGTGCAAGCTGGGGTACTTCTGATGTAAGGAATTTGGAAGATGAGGACTAAGGAGATTCTTATCAGCTCTAGGCCTAGGACAAGCATTATTCCTTGAGATGTGGTTGCAAATGAAAACCACGTGTCTGGAATGTCCAACATGCTGCAAAAATTAAGTGCCCAAGTAATTGACATGTACCTTAAAACCAGCAAATGAAATCCCTTAAAAATACCCCAAGTTGTCCCAAGATACAGAACTGCAACCAGCAGCATTTCAAGCAGGTCATCTACTTTGTTCTATGTACTTGGATACCTGAATGAATCAAAATATCTGAAGCTGATGCTCTTTTACAGATTTTAGCTGTAGTTTGCAGCACAGCTGATGGCTTTTTGCACTCCTCTTGGTTGTAGCCACCAGCTGTCCCACCTTTATGGAAATCACATTCCAGGTGCTGGACATTTCAAGTATAACACCTGAAGAAAGCATCCAGCTCCTTTCCATCCCACCCTTGCTGCCCTGACAGATTGCTGAGCTTGGAGTCCTCTGGTGCTCCATTATCTTAAAACACTCTTGGACTCTTGGGTTTAGTCACAAAAGCAGCTCTGAGGAATCTCTCTGAACAAATTCTCCCTGTAGTGTCCCTGTCCCTCCATGGCACAGGCACCACAGGAGGAAGCCAAGTGTGTGAGCTGCCTGCAAGAGCCTCAACCCTCACTAAAGGAAGAGCTTTGACACTCAGAGCTTTAACTGCTCCATCTGCTCCTCACCAAATGACTCAGATTTCAAATGTGTGCAGTTTAGTTTGCTCAGCTCTGAAGCTCTCACCTGAAGAGCTCCTCAGTCATGTCACTGCCTTTGTATCACCCTCTCCCAGACCCCAAATTCATTGCAGTTCCTCTGACAATCCCTGCTCTATAATCACCCTTCAAATTACTTTGGCTTTTCCCTGCTGCCATCCAGCTTCACAGGAAGTGCTCTGCTGCTTTCTCAACACTAAAACTCTGCTGAATTCTGTGTGTGCAGTGTGGCTCCCTGCAGCAGGAGCAAGGAAATCAGTTGATAGCTCTTCACCACAACACAGACATGCAAGACAGCCTAGAAAAATACATAAGGAGAGTAATTTAGGGTGTGACCATAATGAGAAGGCAGCAAAGGCCCAGATCTGCAGAGAAACACCACATATGCCCAAGGGTGAGATCATCCCCAAAGTGGCAGAAGGAGGACCCAAGTCACAGTTACTAATTAATGCAAATTAGTCAGCAATCAAGTTTAAACCAAGGATTCAGAGTAAACATCTGGGGACAGGTTGAGTTTGGGAGGCTGCACCTTGCTTCAAGCAAACACCACACCATTATGTTGATTGTTACAGTGGACTGAAGCAAGTTTGTGATGCCCTTAATAAAATTCTATGCAAAATGAATCCAATCTAAAACCAAGCAAGTCCTTTGGCTGCTCAGACTGGTACCACAGACCCTGTGCTTTCATTCCTCCACAGAAAAGAGAGACCAAAAAGCAGCTGAAATGCTTGTCTGTGCCTGCATTCCAGAGCTTCCCACGGAGAACAGCTCAGCTCCAGTGCTCCATCTCTCTGGCTCTCAGGAAGGGCAGTGGATTCACATCTGCCACACAAGTCTTATGCACATTAAGGAATGAAGGATGTATCATGTTTCAAAGGCAGAGGATTTCATAAAACAAAAACCAACCAAAAAAAAAACCCCAACCAACAAAAAAAAAAAAAAAAAAAAAAAACCACAAGAAAACAAACAAACAACAGCAACAAAAAAAAAATAGCTCTGGACAAGAAGTGTTTGGGAATGTAGTAAATCCTTTAATTCCTTCCAGTCCTGAATGAGTCCTGGGAAGAAGTGAACTGCAGGCCAGCTTGATCCTTACTTCCCCCCATTTGCACGGGGGCAAAAATAGCAGATGAAGGATAAAGAGTTGTTTTCCCAGGAAATTAAAAAGTGAATTCAAAGCTAGCTGTTTCAGCAGCAGAGTTTTTGCCTTGTCACATTTGACAGGAGCACACCAGAAGTGACCCAGGGAGGGAAGGAATCCAGCAGCTCCAGCAGCAGCAGGAGGAGTGCAGGCTGCAAGCAGCTCCTGCAGTACCTATAAAACTGCATTCTGGTGGGGCACTCAGGCAGGGATGAATTATCTGCCTTAATACAATGGAAAAAGAAATCCTCCTAATAGATCCATGTTCTGGTAGTTTCAGTTACATTTTGGGCTTTGTTTACATTTTATTTCGTGCCTAACAGAAACAGCACTTCTAAAAGAAATGACAACATGATTGGGAGTTATTTATAGTAGTGACTGTGGTTTCTGAAAGAATTGCTGGTTCCCTCTGCTTCCTCTTATGCAGAATCTGCTTCTTTTAATGCCAAGTGTCTGTTTAGAATCACAAAATCCCAGGATGGTTTGGGTTGGAAGGGATCTTAAAGCCCATCTCACTCCCTTGCCATGGCAGGAACACCTTCCACCAGACCAGGCTGCTCCAAGTCCCAGCCCTGAACACTTCCAGGGATGGAAAGCCCACAGGCTCTGCTGTAGGTTCAGAGTGAACAGGTCAGTTCTGTTTGGGACTGAAACTACAACTGCACTTGTATTCAGATTAGGAGACTTACGAGATTGCCCTGAGGGGTGTTTGTGAGTGACACACTGAGAGGTTCATACTCAAAATAAATGTGCTCAGGCTCCTGCCACACAACACAGCCTCTCCTGCCTAATACAATAACTCACACCAATTTGGCCTTCCCAGTGTCTGGGACATCTGAATGCCCCTGCCACCCCAAGGTGCTCTGCTGAGCTGAGCAGACTGCCAAAGCTGGAAACCTGTCAAAACTGCACCAAGGATTGCTTTGCTTTTCCCTTCACAACCTGTTTTTGACCCATTTAAATGAAACCACAGCTGAGCTGCAGTGACAGGTTCTTCATAACCCTGGGTGAGGCAGAGTAATTTTTTTTTTTTTCAAAAGGAAGAAAGGCAAAGAAACAGATGAGTGGGATTTCCAGGCAGTGACCAGTGCAGACAGCACTGAAGTGCATCTTCCCAGCTGTGAGTCTGACAGCACGCTCATACTTGACCAAGTCATGGCATATGCTACAAAAATCATCCAGAGGGGTTCCAAAGCAGCCAGGGAAGGGTAAGGCCTGAAGGGACTCAATCCAAACTGGTCACCAGTGCACCAGGAGTGGGGAGAACACTTGAGTGCAGCATCCTCCTGTGTGCACCAGAGCAGAGGCTCTGCAGAGCACAGTGTGTGCCCAGCCCTGCCCTTGTGGCTCCCAGTGAAAAACTGCCAGTTTTCTGAGCAGGGCTGCTGGGATGGGATTGCCCAGCTTTGTACCTTGGGCTTTGCCCTGTTGTTGCAGTGGCCATGACCTCACTCCTGAGCACTCAGGTTTAAAGAGATGCTAGCTGTGAGTGTGACCATCCTTTGGGGCTCACCTGATTCCTCTGCCTGCCCATGAGCAGCACACAGAGAACGTACAGCACCTCCAGCTTGTACATGATCTCGTGCATGATCTTCATGGACTGGGGCAGCTGTGTTCTGGTGGAGGTGTTGGCCAGTCCACTCTCATCTGAAGACTCTGAAAAAGATGGTGAAGCTGTGAGACTGAGGCACCTTCAACAGGAAAGGATTTGTTACAGTTGTTACTTTTATACTGAACACTGCAGATGCAGGAGCAGCACATCTGCTGGAATTTTCTTCTCAACTAAAAATAGAGATGTACAGCAAATAACCAATGTGAATTATACGCTAGATAAAAAATATAGCTGAAAATTTAGTGGAGATAAAATCAGATTTTAAAAAATTATTTTTCCATTATGAGCTAAATGGCAGCATCTCCCTAAAGTGAGTAGGCCCACCTAAAGGAATTAATAGACTACTGCACCAGGGCATGGCAGAAAAGGTAATAAAAGTAGATGGGAGTTTATCAGAAGCACTATGAAATCTACTTTCATTTCATACTTCAGCACCAGTATACTTAGGCCATAACCTTATAGAGAATTACCCTGCTAAGAGCACAAACAGGAGTACCAAGTACTTTTGAGTTCTACCAGACATACACTGCATTTTTGTCATACCAAAGGCTGAAGAAACAAACCACACATGTGCTTGAGAGCATTTTCCTAAGGTTATATTAACACTTCCACTGGAACAAATTTTTTTCCCCAATTAACTTCTTTAATTTAGCTGGAACTACTTTTCCTTTTTAAAGAAGAGACCACGTGCTTGGTTCAAAGCATTTGAACCCAAAGTCATCAGCCAAAATTTTAGAGTAAAATGCTGGCAAAGCCACTTACCTCAGGAGAGTTATTTTAATCACTCCACAGGAGGTTTGGGCTGAGGATGCACAGCATTTCAGTGTTAGCCAGGCATGCAAAGAGCACAGATTGCTGTAGGATATCTCCCTTTGCTAATTTTAATTCATTAAAAAAATCAGTGCTACATGAGAACAAAACAGGAGTCAGACCTAAATGCTGGTATGTGAGTCCTCCTTGCAAGAAAAGGAGGATCTGGAGCAGATGAAAGGAAAATCAACAAGTGGCAAGCCCTGAAGAAGGTTAAGACAATGCATCAGCTGGGTGGGTGGAGCAATGCAAGGCAGGTACCTGTACTGCTCTGCTCTGCCTCTTCATTTGCCACTCTCATCAGAGCATCCAGCACGAGTGCATTGTCCAGCCAGGTGTACCACTCCTCCAGCTCCTGCAGGAAGCTGGAAGTCCCTGTTGTTTCAGACACCTTCCGTGTGGCCAGCTTGCACAACCGCTCGATGAAGCCTGGGATATTCAGAAGTGTCGCTGGAAAAAAGAAAAAAAAAAAAGAGAAATAGTTTTATTACAATTTAAGATCACCACAGGGTACCAGAACATCTACTCTAGGGAAGCAGAAGTGTATGGTTAAAAAGATCTGGTTAAAAAGATACGAAGATGGAAGAACTCAGTGCACTCTCCTGTTAAGGACGGGAAGAGAGCATCCATCCTCCAGCAATAACTCAGTGTTGCTCTGCAGTCATATCAAGGAACTGAGCTGGCTGAAAATTAAGCTGGCAGAAATAAAGCAGCAGCCCTTGGAAGAGAGAGCTCCACCTCCCTTTTCCTCCTTTTTCCCTCCTGTGGTGTTGGTCTGTAGTAACTGAACTGGCTCCCTGCAGCAGCTGGGAGGAAAGCTGTCAGCTTTTCAAGTACTAGGTTAGTGAATTAGCTCCTCATGGAGCAAAACACATGGAGAACACACCACAGCAGCTCCAGGTGAGAGGGTCTGAACTGTGGAACAGCCCCTTTCTAAAGAGCAGTGCAATGACAGAAGTCAGCGCTCTGCAAAATGTTTGGGGAGGTGCATTTTGCCCTCAAGAGTAACTTAATTACAGGACCTGTTTATTAAAGATACATGGCTAAGGCTTCACTTCACACTTGCAGGGGCAAGGAAAAAAGGACAAAGAATTTGGCCATGAACATTACATGAAAGAGTTTCTTCTCTGCAAGTATAAGCCCCTTGATAAAAACAGAATATTTTAAAATATTTTAAAAATAGAATATACTGTACAGCTTTAGAATCAGTCTCTGACTGTGCCCATAAAAAATGATTAGCTCAACATTTATCTGGCATGGTCCTATGCAAATATCTGCTTCAGAAGCCCAGAAGCTTTTCAGCACAGAAAGAGCTGAAAGCAGCAGATTCTACATTTGATGGTACTTCAACTTTTTCAATTCCTACTCATCCTTCTAGGTAAGACTTCTGCACCTGAGAAATACTCAGCAAAATAAGGAAAGCTGCACTGTGCCTAAAGTTAAGGCTGAGATAGACCCACAGATTTCCAAGGCTGGTTTGGTAACACTGGGTAACATAATTAATGTTAAACACACTTCCCTTTTGATAAAGACAGACATCCTGTTCAGGACAGCATCAGATAAAATCAGAGAAGGACCTGCTGCAACAGCAAGCACACTGCAGGCAGCTTTAGTTCAGGAATTCATATATTATGGATGACAGAACTACTGAGAGCTGCTAATGGGAAGTCCATGGATGTGGCTGAGGCACAGAGAACAAATCCAATTATTTTAAGCCACTCAGTTTATCAGAGAGTGCTGAAATGACAGAAATTAATCCACCTAATTAGCAACACCACGTGAAACCAAAAGCTACAAAGTTTCATTAACAGGAAAGACTGTTTCCAGGAAACTAAGGGGAGTGAATGAAGAAAAATGCTTTGTAACACACAACACTTTCAGTATCCCCCAGAAACGTAACACTACGTGACATCGAGAGAGGAAAGCTTTACACATTGCTGAGATAATTCTGGCTTGTTCACAGCATAACAATTACCTTGATTAATTTCAGCTCGGGAAGGGCCCAAGTTTTTTTTCTGCTGGGCATTTTTGGCCAGAAGAGTGTGCTTGTCATCACTGCCCGTGTCGAGCTCTGAGATGGTGACGGCCAGGATCCTGCAGAAGTTGGCCAGCTGCTGCTGGTCAAAGCTGGACACCAGGCTTGCCAGGTTGGGAATATCATCCAGCTGGATCATTTCCTGCAGGAGGCAACACCAGCTAAGCCACATGGGATGGTCAACAAGTGAACACAGGCAGATCTTCCCTGGGGAGCTCTCTGGGTTATTCCAATGGAGCAGCAACAGTCTGAAGGCAGCTGGGATTTACAACTGCTGTCAGGCTTAGCAATTCCAAAAGTACAGCTATCCATATTTTAAATACTATTTTTATATTTGCAAAAGATGTGGGGGCCTTTTTTAACTAAAAAACCCACAAAACCACAACCTAATTTAATACATAAATTATATTTAGGTATTAGAAGTTTCAATTCTGTTTTCCAATCCTGTCTTTTCTTTGAAACTCACAGGTAAGAACTTGTGAATTATTTCTCAGTCTTTTCATCAGAAGTTCTTTTTAACAAAAAGATGTTGAAAACAGCCTTCAGAAAAAAGAACCATTTTTATTCAGATAAACTAAGCTTGGTTTTTATTTCAGGAAGTACATCAACCTCAACCTTATTCTAAATAATGAAGTATCAAGTTACAGACTCCTGACCTTCTCCACAAAATGTACACAGACACTTTCCATTCAAGGTCTTCCCAAGGTTACATCTTTAATATTTCACTTGCATCACATCAGGGCACTGAGCTGCAATGATGCTGGCAAGTGAGTTCAATAACCAGGTTTGTGCAGAAGATTTAAGTGCCCTGTGTCCCAGCCTACAACTTCTTGGAGAGGTGAAAAATGCTAAGGGATACACAGAAAGCCTTCCAGATGTCAGGAAAACAAGTAAAGTATGTGAAATACAATGAGCAGGCAAGAATGAAAACTCAATTTATATGAGGTACATTTTTTAAATTAGAAATATTGGCTGTTCTTTAATGACAGTGAGGTGCATGGGGACTCAACTCCCATCATTCTCTGAGATGGGTAAAAGCACCACAAGTGTGACACCACAGAAATAGTCTGGCTTCTGTATCAGAAGTGATTGAAGTTAACTATTACTGTGAACAGGTGGGTTTCAAATAAGCTACAAAAAGTGAGAAATGGCATTTTAGAGGACTATCCAAAGTCTTCAAAGAAACAGCTGTCTTTCCTCTACTGGCTTGGAAAGCCATGCAAATAATACAAAGAAACAAGTAATGAACCTTTTTAACTCCCAGGATATCTTCAATGAGCGTTGCAGTTTGCAGGAATGTCTTTTTGTTTGTCATCAGTGTAAACAGGAACAACACAAAGTCGTTTCTCTCCGCCAGCCGCCTCGTAACGCCTTCCGTCTAGAAGGGAGCACACAGACCCAGTGAGAGCCCACCCTGAGCAGCCACATGGCCCAGTACAGGCAGGACAGCCCTAGAGATGACGTGGTACTGAGTCAGCTGCTCCTGAAACCAGGAAATGCTGTGTTTATGGCAACCCAAACCATCTGCAGTCCTTGTCTGAAGGCAACGTGGCGCCTGCAACAATGCCAGGATGAGAGGCTTCACCTCGAGGCAGTTGTTTCCTTGTCTGAATCTAAAGCCAAGCCTGCCTGCCCAGGCACACACCTGAGGGGCTTGGCTCTGCCTTGCCATACAAACTGGGGCCAGCTCCATGCCTGCAAACACAGCAGCTCCTAAACCCTCAGCACTGCTCTGAGTGACCTGATTGAGCACTGGCCTAAATGAACTGGGTGGTGAACCCCAAAGTGAGGCTGAGGCATGAAAACTCAACTTTAAGGCTGCCTTTCATGCTCTGAGCTCTCCTGAGAGCACAGCCAGGCTTTCCTGAATTCACAACTACATCCTCACTGCTTGCAAAGCTGTGCCTTATCCATGACTGACAAATTCCCAGTGCTCACAGAACCAGACTAGCTCAGGTAATTCCCCAGTATTTACACGTAAGCGTAAGAACAGCTAACAGAGCCCACAGACTCACAGCATTTCTGTGATCCTGGGCACTTCTCATCCAAACCCAGCAGTAATACCAAAGTGAATTAAAACAGCAGCTAGTCTAGAAATTGCAAACTTGTTTTTTAGCATATCATGCTACTCTCAGTTTGCTAAAGTTACATTACCTGCAGTTAAAGAAATAAATCATCCAAGCCAACAAAAAAAGTGTTCCCTCTCTTCCCCTCCCACATGCACACAGATCCTTATCAGTGAGACATGATCTAGTCAGACTCAAACTCTGGAGATTAGACTGATGGTTTTGGAACAGCTCCAAGCCACTAAGTGACTCTTTTTTAAATTTTCTTTTAACAATGTTCCCTAGGTTATGGCATAATGAGGTGTTGATGAAGTAAACAATCCTGAGGATGTTCCCTGCATGCATAATCTGAGGCCTTTGCTTTTAGACTCAGGATTTTAATGACGAGGCACTTCCAGAGGCCTTTAACCCAGCACCTTCCTTTGCACTGATCTGCCACAACTGAACTGAACTAAAATCCAGCACATGGGGTTGCAGATCAAACTTAAAAACCTTTGCCAGCCCCAGTTCTGAACAAGACCAGCTGTAGCTGGGCTTAACAGGCATCCATTCCCAGCTTCAGATTTTAAGCTGGAATGTAACAAAGGCTGGCACAGCTTTCCTATGGAAACACAGAGACAGAAAGATCCAAACAAAGGAACTCAAGCTTGACAATGTGGGTAAGAAAACATATTATTTGAGTAACACATGAAAATACAGAGTGATCCTGTATTTAACTGAAGGAATTTTAACGTAAAGCTTTGGAACAAGTTTAAACTACATTTAAAGAGTCTGTTTGTTGTCTGATCAAACAGCACATGCAAAAAGTGAGCAGGAGAAGAGTTGTACTTACACATATACAGGTGTTGTACAGTATGCTTAGACAGTCCTTGATGAGGTCATCACTGACTGCAAAGGAGAGAGGAGAGCAGTGAGCCAGCAGCCACTCCCTGCCCAGGAACACCAATGGCCGTGGGAAGGACATGGAGAGCCATGGAATGGGTGACAATTTCAGGCTGCTGGCTCAGAGCACACATGCAAGTGCCTTATAACATAGAAACCACAAGAAACACTCTATACCTGAGCTGTTCACGTGCTAAATTATCTTTGTATGGAGGGGGAAGAAAATGACACTTCATGCTGTTTTCTCCACTGACAACTCATGCTGTTTTCTCAGCACCTGGACTTCATAAACAGCTTTCAATCTGCTTTACTGCAGCTCTTTATTTAAAATAAGTTTTCAGCACAGACCTACAATTGTCTATAGCTCAAGTTCAAGTCATTTCACCTTTGAAGTTCCCTGGCTGGCGGGCACAGGGTGCATCATGACATTCCCTTCCCTCAGAAGGGCTTAGGGAACCAGAAGAATCCCAAACAGGGGAAATGAAAACACTGCAGCCAAGCTGCTCCAGCAGGAAAGTTGAGCTGAAGCCACTGCCCCCCCTCTCCTTACAGCAATGTGGAAATGAGTAGTCCCAGAACAAAAAGCATGCTGTTTTCCTGAGCTACTCATCTCAGTCTCTGTAGCTCCCATTCCATAAACAATGTTTTGTGGCTTATTATTGATCATTTTTCACTGTAGCTGTAGCCACAGTAACAATAACAGTTTCCACTGATTGCAGATTAATGCTTTGAGTCAAGTATGTTGTGCTGAGTGTGTGAATCTCCGGAACTGTACCCAGGAACAGGTGACTCTCCCAAATCCCAGCACGAGTCAGTACCACGGAGAACAAAGAAACCAATGATTCATTCCTAAATGAATCAACAGGAAATTGCTGGGATGGAAAGAGAATAACAGAAAAATAGAATGATTTCTGTCTGAAACAGAAACATAAGGCAAAACTTGGGAAAAGAAAAAGATAAACCACCTATTTACTTACTTTTCTGCTTCTTTTTCTGTGTAATAAGAGTTGGTCTCATGAGAATTTCTACTAAAAGCTGTAAAAATAAGACAAAGAATTAAGGGAATCATCACTGAGATACAAATAACCAATTAATTTGTCAGTGACAAACCCAAACCTGTCTCTGCTGAAGCCACAGAGGTGAATAATGAAGGCTCTACAATCAAACCCCCACTGGTGTCAAAATCACACTGATAAATAATAGTTGCATTTACCCTGAAGAAACAGTAAGAGCTGTGCAAAATAATCTCCCACAGACAAGTTTTAAAGAATTTGAGCTTGCAAAGAATGTAATTTCACATGCCTCCAGATAACATCAAGGATGGTGATCACACATCTCTTAAAAGACAGAATCTTTTGCAATAATCTGCAAAGAGATGCAAATTTTGCCAAGGCTTTCCCTAAATCTTGCAGGGCTTCAGAAACATTTCAGCTCCAGACAGAATTTAGCAGCTCCAGATTTTATCTCAGCACCAAAAAGACAATACTTGTGTACAGGATCTTGTAGGTATACCTATATTTATATTTATATTAAAGGAATGTAACAAGCAGCTTTCCAAGCCCAGGACTGTGCTTCTGACTGATGCAGAACTGATCTTTAGTTGCTCTAGTCTATACCACTGGTTTAGCTTAAAACATTTAAAAAACCAGCAGCTTACTTAAAAATGAAAGTTGGCTACCAGAAGGAATTGGTAACTTCTGCAAGAATACTGCAAATGCCCCTGGTTTTAAAATTCAGTTTAAAATTGTTAACAGCAATGCAGGCATCACCCTGTCCATGCCAACTCACAAGATACTTTAGAGTTACAACTTGATCTATTTGTCCCATCTTAACTTTACCCTTCTTTTAATGAACTATTTTAACCTCACTGGAGGCCACATTTATAAGGACTGGCAAATAAATAAATAAATAGGCAACTTTAAAGAGGAATATATATTTTCTAGCAATATTTGTAGTAGCAGCTGTAGCATTAATAGGGTAGAGAAAAATGACTGCAGTAATGCAGATCTCGTGTTAATGGCTTGTGTTTTAGGAGGAGAATGCACACCTCCAAGTTTGGGGTTTATGCTTTAATTCTTGGGTTTTCTGCCTCTCACCAGAGGCAGAAGGAGCAAAAAGGGAATTATGAGATTGTGTTTCTTGGAATGGGGTTACATTCAGATATAAAACCCATGAGGTTTGTGTATCACTTCACGTGTTTGCACTCTCAGGTCTTCTTTTACATGGGTTCATATAGAGAGGAGCCAACCAAGGTGGTTTTGTTCTTCCTCAATGTAAAGGCTGTCAGAATCCAAACATATTTTAACTATCACACATTGCAGCTTAGGGAGTACACTGCAAACTAAGTGTCCTTCAAAGTTACTCATGATCCACAGCTCAAAATATTGCAAAATAAAATCAGCATATGGTGCACACAGCACCAGCAGATCAAACATCTTCCCTTTCAAATCCTAGAGTAGGATTTTTGAAAACACATAGCACTGGTTTCTATCACTGCCTTTAATCCTGTTCAACCCACCTCCATCAGCCCAATCTCTGCCCACAGGACCAGGTAATTACAGCGTATCTGATATTCACCATCTCCAGCCCAAGGGGGAAAAACCAACCAAGCCCCAACCAACCAAACCCAACAAAACAAGCTGTCACCAACACACAGAGATGCTGTGCATTGTGTTAAATCATTTCTACAGGAAGTGCCACTATTTCCCTTCAAAAACAAGGGAAATTTAAAACATTTTCATAGTGCTCTCATGGGCTTGGGTAGCTGAAGGCTTTTGCCCTCAACTGACAGAAACAACTCAAGCAGTGCTCATTTCAAAACAACATAAACAGCAGCTTTAAGTAAAATCAAGCAAAGTGTAATAAGAAATAAATGGCAAAATCTGTTTAGTTAAACTAAATAAAAAGAGAGTGTCAATTAGTTCACTGGAAAATACAAATCATCCATTTCTAATGAAAGCCAAGCCAGAGTCAGGCACCATAAAACTGAGCAAATGGGTATTTGTAAAATGTAGAATTAAAGCAAATAAACAAAATGATAAATTGCCAAAATATCCACAGAAACCTTCCAGTTCTGTTTAAAGGACTTTGCCATACATGAAGCAATAAACAGACAACCTGGTGTGCCTAAACTGCCCCAGATCCCTCAGCCTCAAGTGAAATTCTCACTGCTCCAATGCCAACTGTGTTATTTTATCTCACAACTAGGAATCATTTGAAACTGTCTTAATTCAGAACTAAAGGTCTAATTTTTTCAAGACAAAAACAGAGAGGCTAGTGAAATAGCCAGGTATTCTATGCCATGTAAGAAAAAAACAGCTCCCTTTGGATGTAATACCTTGAAAAATACACCCTTTTGCTATTTTGATTAACAGAAAGAGGTAAAATTCTAATGCTTAACATCAAATTGGTAAATTCATTTTGTAGCTTGAGTTTTAGAAGCTTCAAAGACCTCCCTGAAGAGATTTCTCAGTGGGATGATTATCATGCAGATCTTTTGATACTGTTGAAAAAACACACTTACATCGACTCCTCCAAACAAGTCAAATGTGTACGTGTTTGGGAAACTGGACTCTTGAGCAGCTTTTCTGTCTTCTGTGACATAAACCATGGCTTCCATGGAAAGGAGTGGAGAAATTTCCTGCATGTAGGGAAAAAATAAAGAGATGGTTGAAAATCAAAACTGCTCATCAGTATAAACACAGTTACCTTCCACTATCTGTGTGATCCACTGAGTAATCATCACCTGCAACCCCAGCTCTAACTTAGCAGCCACTTTTTGGTGGATACCACCACACAGACAGCTTAAAAAATGAAAAGAGTATGATCACAGTGGACTTTAAAGAAAGCCACAACAAAATTATCTCAAGCCTTAGGAAGAAGTGTGCAGGCAGTACCTTTAGGATGCTTTGGCACTGGGAGAAGTCGCTGTTTGGGTGGCTGTGCTCATACAGCTTCTGCAACAGCAAGGGGATCCCATTCCATTTCGCTTGTTTATCTCTTTCCTTCAACAAGGCCTCTGTGATCTGCAACAAAGGAAGAACGTAATTCCCATGTGTTATGTTTCATAACCACGAAAATAACCTTATCACCTTCCTGGAAAAAGAGCTTAAAAAATCCAGTAGCTCTTTCCATGCAGCAATTTATCCAGGACAGGTAACTGCAGAATTTTACAGATGTGAAGTATCTTAAGCAGCAGACAAATATTGATCTGCTTAAAGCAGATGTCATTTAGAGCACATCATCTCATTCTGTACTTTTCTGTTGATTGTGTATTTTAAAATGGGAACACATTAGTCTCTAAACAATTCCATTAGCAGAACTCCAACTGACAGGTCAGTGAAGGAGGAAATGGGTGCCCTGCCACTGTCTCAAATTACACTGGTCCAAGGTGTAGAATGCTGAGGATGGAAAGGCTTCATTACTTGATGCATTCAGCTAGAAAGAAGTATTTCCTCAGCCAAGTCCCTGAAGTCATTATTGGTCACAGTAATGACCCAAACCATGAAGATTTACAAGCAGGAACATATCAAAGGGAGAAAATTCCCTCTGTAGTCTTAGGCTGGTTGTAGATGGAGATCACCAACTAAATCAGTACAATAACAACAGTGGCATTATCCTGAGAAACAGGCTGTAACCACAAAAAAGAACAGCTTGGCATTTGCTACTATAGTTGTCCAAACTTTCTTCTATTTTCTTCCTTCCACCCTAAAGTAAAAAAAAATTCTCAATATTCATCACTGTGTTTAACACATAAAAAAAAAGAAGTAGCACCACAAGACTGAAATATTCTGCTTAAAATCTGCAAAAGATGTTTTGAAGTCTGAATACTTGCAGGTTAACAGCAGGAGAATCTGTCAAGGAGCTTAGGACCTTAAAATTAAAATTCACCATCCAGTCAATGGCGACCAAGCTTTAACTCCTTTCCTCTCTGATACTTCAGAGGTACCTACACAAACCTCAACACAAGGACTTATCACTGTACAGGATAAGGTAAAGCAGACAACAATTCCAGCAGCATTTTTGACTGGGTTTACAAACATTTTATACGTCCTCCAAATGAAAACAACAAAATAAAGAAAACCCCAATCCTCTGGTCAGCACCTCGAAGCAAACCTTGGCAAACAGAATCTCCTGAGCTGGGAGGGACCCACAGGACCATCCAGCCCAGCCCCAGCCCTGCACAGACCCCCCAACAGCCCCACCCTGGGCATCCCTGGCAGCGCTGCCCAAACGCTCCTGGAGCTCTGGCAGCCTCAGTGCCCATTCCCTGGGGAGCCTGGGCAGTGCCAGCACCCTCTGGGGAAGAACCTTTCCCTGATATCAAAGCTAAACCTGCCCTGACACATTTGTGGGTTTGCTCTTACTCCCGGGCCTAAACCCCTAAGCTGCTCTCATTCTGCACCTTTCTGTGGTTAAGTGACATTTCCCTCCCACCTGCTTAAATCTCACTTCTTATTCTTTCAGCCAAGCCAGCGTTCTCAGACACAGCTCAGTGCACAATTCCAAAGGGCCATTCAATTCCTAATTAGACAATTATATGCAAATATACTCCAATTTCTGACTCAGAATTTAACTCTTTTCTCTGCTTGTTACACAGGAGGACAAGAAAACTGATGGAAGCTGAGAACTCAGCCTGGTAACATGTCTAACGTGGGTCCTCACCCTCACTGTAAGATCCCCATGCACTTAGGATTCCTTTGCTGATGAAATAGTTAAAATTTTAGGTAAATAAGAACTTCGAGGGTCTTGAAGTACCAGGTTTTCTTGCTATAAGCATTAATTGAAGCAGCATGAGCACACTTGGGACATAAAGTTCTCTCCAGTTTTTAACTTCTCCCTGCTTTCTGATTTCTGAATCTGAGAAATCAACCAGCACTGCTGGAGAATGACACAGTTTCCTTCCGAAAAGGAAAAATAGCAAAGGACCAAACCAGAAAGCCAAAATGCCTTCTCATCATTTGAGGTCTGGGTCAGCTCCTTGGAAGTCTCAGATTCCATTTCTCCTTGAGATACTGAGCACAGAGTGAGCCAAAGGAGCTCTACCACTGCCCCATCCCAGGTGTGGGAGGAGTAGAAACCCCACAGGCGGTGGGAGGAACTGGATGAATTGCTGGGCAAAGTGCAAAGAACACACAGCAAAATGCCAGGGAAAGAGTCCAGCTCCCCAGCTCCAGCTGATGTGGAAGATACCACAGGCAGGGATGACGTGCACGGGCAGCAATCTCAGGTTCCAGTAGCACAGAGCAGAATTCAGCACTTAAATGCTCTCAGGAAAGGCCAGAAACCTTTAATTAACATTAAAACCTTGTCCTGGGTTTAACTCCACATTTTCAATCACATGTATGCTTCTTGGTTTGGGGCAGGATCCATCTGAGCCATCTCCACTCCCATTTCTGAACTCGCAGGGCTTGCCTGCACTCCTGTGCTGAGCTGTGGGCAGTGACTCCTCTGCACCTCCCCAAAACTGCCCACAAACCAAAGGCCTAGGAGTGGTGACAGCAGCAGAAACACCAGGAGCCAATCCTGGCCTTTGCTCTCCAAAACAGGGCAGTTTCCTGATAAAATTGTGTCTATATTTCACATTTTACCCTTCAAACATTTCAACGTCTTGCTGAGCTCTACAGGAGGGCATTGGCTGTCAGGTTTCAGAAAGCAAAACCAGTGACTCAGGTGTCCAGGCATCCTTCACAGCACTGAAGGAGTCATGCTGTGACAGACTTCACAGCTATGACACATCACTTAGAAGGTTTTTAAATTCAAGTTCTCATTGCAACCACATATTAAGACTGGAAGTGCTTTTAAAAAAAAGCAGAATTTCCATTCTTGGTATTTTCCATGACCACTTCTGGAGTATATTCAAATGTCCTGAAAGTTTAAAAGGAAACAGGCACAAGATTATGGATCTTGACAAAGAGATGCAAGCACATGGTCTCTGTACTTTTAATAATATCAAAGCCTTTCCATAGCCTTTCCTTCAAGCCTTTCAGCCTGCACCTTTAAAAAACCCATGAAACTAATATTTTTGCAATTAAAAACTTAATTTTCCTCTGAACAGTAATCATTTAAGAAGTCATCTCTGACAGACTGCCAGAAAAATGGTCATTCAGGATTTTGGGGAGTGCCCCACCATCCCAGCTCTTAACTGCATTTTCCTTTCCAGTTGCTAACAACCACCCATCAGCCTGGCTGTCTCCCTCCTCATACCTTTCAAACAAAAGCCTGTGACCAAGGCAAATGACCCTGCAAGTTTTGGTTGTAACTCGACAGCTTCTGCAGGAACTCAGCTGTTGGCCCATGGAGTGATTCTGGAAAGCATTCCAAGGGAGAAGCTGAGAACTGCAGCCCTGCAGAGCACACTGTGGTCAGTCACCAGCTGACCAAACACAGGGCAGAGCCCTACAAACATTAGTGCTAAAAGGAAACTCTGCTGGGAGAAGTCCGTGTAGGAGCACCCATGTCCAGCCTCTTTGCAGCTCCTTCATTATTCAAGTGCAAATCAAGATTCCCATAAGCAGATTCCCTGTTTCTCCATCCTCCCCAGCCCTGGCTGGGGCCCCTCATCGCTTCTGCTGCCAACCCAAAAGCCAGGCATGAACCCAGGGACACAGTGTCCTAGAAGAAAGCATGCCATAGCTTGCAGCCAGGCCCAACCATTCCCACAGCTCCCAGACTAAAACTCTACTTGTCAAAACTGGATGAAGAGCTGGTCTACCCAGACAAGGAATGGGTCTCCTGAACCTCCAATCCTCACAGCACTTCCCCCAGCAAGACAATTCCAACACAGGCCTTTGACACCAGCAGCTCTCCAAATCCACTACAGGATCTACCAGACCAGACCAGAGCTACTTATGTTTGCTTTGCTCATCTTACTCTCAGAGAAAAATTAATCAACTAATATGTATAATTATATTAAAATTATATTACTTCTCAGTTATTACTTCTCCTTGGAACTTCCTAAGTTTCTTCAATTCATTTTAAAAGAAAACAAAACAAAATCCGAAGGGTTATCTAAGAAAAAGCAGAGGGATAAAGAGTACCATGTCTACATTTTTCTTCTCACTCATCTTCAGCCACACAAGAAAAACAGGCACCAACACAACTTAAGCCCACTGCAGTCACTTTTTGAGCATTTCTAGTGCATGACCGAGCTCTGGTCCTGTTACATAATAAAAGCACATCCAGGCTTTCCAACATTCACTCACTGTCCTCCCCTGAAGAGGCCTAAGCCTGCTAACACCCACACAATTAAAGCTACTCAAGGGGATTATACTCACGTGAATGTTGTTTTGTTGGTGCTGTTGTAAGGAGGAAACAAAACACTGACTCGAAACCAAAATCTTTTCTGAGGGTTAGGAAGCTACTCCTGCTGATAACCTGCAATGGCAGGAGGTAGAAATCTGGATTTCTGAGGAAGAAAAAGTTTTCCTTCCACAGAGCATTTTTTAGAGTGGATAGGGACTATCCTGCTAAGGGAAGTGTTTGCTCCTAGGGACAGTAAAGCATGAAATACAGCTGGAAAAATGGACTCTTTTTTTCCATTCTGATTGTTTCAGCTAAGCCTTGGGAATCCTGTGAGGGTGAGACCAGTGCTGACGCTCAGCTCTTGGGACTGCACCAGGAGCACGTAAGTTTGCCAACAAATCCCTGTTAGTCCATTATTACACTGCTCTGTCTACAGGGATTCCCAGAGCTGCACCTAAAATCTTCTGGTTTCACGCCATATCCACATTGCTCACGGCTGGCTTGCAGCAGATGAAGTGTGTACCCTCTTGCTAAGGAGATCTGAGTTGATCTGCTGAGCCAGAGTGTTCTTGGCTTTCAAGGAACAGCAGCACAAACCTTGTCCCAGAGCTGTGCCCCGAGAGGGACAACACACCAGGCCCCTCACAACCAATATTCTTCCTTATTAGAAATGTGTTGCTTCTGGAAAGCCGTTCTGCTGCTGGTTCACCAGCACCTGCAAAGCTCCTTCCACTGGCTCTGTGCTCAAGGCAGGGCAAATCCTGATCCAAGGTTATGCAATCTGATACCAACACTGAGGTTTGTGTGCAGGGCAGCAGCTGATGCCAGCAATGTGGATAAAACGGATACAGGAACAAATAATGGCAGTATCTACTGTAATCTGCTTCAGCTAATCAACTTCTTATCACAGAATCATTTAGATTGGAAAAGACCTCCAAGACCTGTGACCAATCCCCACCTTGTCACTCAGCCCAGAGCATTGAGTGCCACGTCCCGTTGTTTCTTGGACATCTCCAGGCACGGGGACTCCACCATCTCCCTGAGCAGCCCTTTCCAATGACTGACAAGCCTTTCCAGGAAGAAATTCCTGCTGATGTCCAGCCTGAACCTCCCCTGCCACAGCTTGAGGCCATTTCCTCTCATCCACTTCCCTGGGAGAAGAGCTCGATCCCACCCTGGCTGCCCCCTCCTGTCAGGGAGTTGGCAGAGCCAGAAGTTCCCTCTGGAGTCTCCTTTTCTCCAGGCTGAGCCCCTTTTCCAACTCCCTCTGCCACTCCTCATATGACTGACTCTCCAGCTCTGTTGCCTTGCTCTGAATAATTTATTATTAATAATAAAGCAAGACACCAACTGGCAAGGAAGCCAAGGCCTCAGGGTAGGTGAGCACAGCAGGAACAAGGATCCAGATTTCAGAGCCTCAGATGACCTCAAAACTGCCAGATATTCAGGGGGCTGCTGCTGTCAAAAATGCTTTTATGTCCCTGCAAGATCAGAGTGATGAACTTTCAGATGCAGGCCTGTCAACAGTGATCCATCCCAGCTCACAGCTAAGCCCCTACTTTCCTCATACAAAAATGGATCTTGAGATCACCTAAGAATAGCACACAAAGCTTTGTTCAAGGATAAATGCCACTGCTGCCCATGGCAGGCACGCCAGCACGGAACTGTGTTCCCCCATCATCCTGAATTAACATCTTGTGAAGGGTTTCCCCTCCCTACAGGACACCAGCAGTGCAGTCCAGGCAGCACATGACCCAAAACTTCCTTCCAAAGGACAGCTAGAAAGAGCTTCAAGGACACTCTCATCACTTGCTCTAGACCTCAACACAGCAACTTGACCTGCTCTCAGGCTTTTCAGGAGCAAGTCTGTTGAGATATGTAAGCAAGGGCTGCCACTGAGGAGTCAACTGCAGGAAAAGTGGGAATGTTTCGCTAAAAAATAGAGCTTTAAAAAAAAAAAAAAGAAAGCAGCCAAAACTGCCGTGTGCTTCTTTAGAAGTTACATCAAAGTGTTTTATATTTAGATCATCTACAAACAAAAAAACTGATTCAAGGTAAAAGTGCAGAACAAAATAATTCAGGGAGTTGTTTTTCCCCCTTAGTCCAAGGGAATCACAGAATGGTTTGGATTGGGAGGGACTTTAGAGCTCACCCAGTGCCACCCCTGCCATGGGCAGGGACACCTCCCACTGTCCCAGGCTGCTCCAAGCCCCATCCAGCCTGGCCTTTGACACTTCCAGGGATCCAGGGGCAGCCACAGCTTCTCTGGGCACCCTGTGCCAGGGCCTGCCCACCCTCACAGGGAAGAATTTCTTCCCAATATCCCATCTAACCCTGCCCTTGGGCAGTGGGAAGCCATTTACCCTTGTACTATCAACCCCACGTCCTCTACAAAGTGATTTAAAATATCCTCCTAAAGCATTTATGAAGTGCTGGAAGCTCTATGTGTCCAAGCTTTAACTCTCAGGGCAGCACAAGGATGCCAAAATTTTTCAAGTGATACAAAGCAAAACAAAAGAAAGCCACAGCACCAAAAACCCCACCTCATTCTTGGGCATTATAAGGAGGATGTAACCAGCAGAAGTTTCCTTGATTGCTATTAAAGCTTAAAAGGCCAAAATGAAAGCAGTACCACTGAATTTTTCAAGCAAACCAAAGCCCAGAAGTGGAAGCACCATCCTACAGACAACAGAGGGGCATAAGGTTGGTACAAGTTTACCTGACTGAAATTGCAGTGGCTGAGGAAGTGCATGAAAGAAAGAGTGCAGAGGTGGACAGGTAAGGCAGTGAGATAAAGTCTGTCCACATGCCATAGGAAATCCACTCCTAAAACAATCCTAAGGAAATAACTTCCTTCAAATGAGTCACAAGAGGTTTATATTCATGCATATTAGTGGCTCTTCTTAAGGATTAACCAAACTAGTAGCTGAGGAAGCAGCAAAATAAGGACAAAAGAGCTGTAAAAAATCACCTGTGCTTTTATGTCTCTGCTACAGAACGAGGCACAGGCGTTCATGATAAACAAATCTTCTCTTAATAATGGCTCAGAATCCTTGTTTATCAAGGAAAATGCTGTTGTCTGCACTTGTAAATTAGAGAAATGCCATTTTTTATTCCATCTGACCTCTCTTAAGATACTTCAGCTCAATAAATCAGCACCTGAATGCAAGTTTTTTATCTCATGTTTCATCTTCCCAGTCTCTGCACCATTCTGCATTTAATCTGCAAGAAAAATCCCAATTATTCTCCATAAAAAAGAAATTAATAGTCCATTATGCTTGAACAGCTTCTCAAAAGAGCCAACATCAGCACACGACAGGCACAGGCCCAGGGTAAGGAGCTGATTTCATTCCTTGGTATTTCCCAGCATCATCAACTGGGAAAGATGACAAATAAGAAGCAAACCTGGAGCACTTTCTCATGAAACCACCTGCGTTACAGAGCTAAAATGTCTCCTAAGCCCTAATACCACGAGGCTGCCTTTGTCCAGGAAATACGTTTAAATTTCGATGCTGCATTGTTACAGTCCCAGGCAGAGCTGCCTTTCTTTACAGGGAAGGCCACACCGACCGAAGAGGCGGAGAACGGCTCGGCAAACGCCTGTGCTGCTCCGCGGTGCCGCTGCAGCCGGGGGTACGGAGCACGAAGGCACCGGGACACCCCTGGGCCACCCGCGCGATGCCGCGGGGACGCCCCGCCAGCACCGGGGCAAAGCCCGAGCAACCTCCGGGGAGCTCCGGAGCGCCGAGCCCGGGCTGGGAGCGGCCGTTCTCCCCGAGCAGGCCCCGCTAGGCCAGCCAGGCTCTCCTCGGCCATGCAGCTCCGCCAGAGGCCCGGCCAGGAGGCGCTGCACCCCCAGCCCCAAACCCCTCGCGTCCCCCAGGCCCCGCGGCCCTCCCCGCTTCGCCCCACCCGGCCCAGGTCCCACGGGCGGCCCGCAGCGCGTTACCTGCGCCCCGCGAGTCAGCCCGCGGCCGCTGAGCTGCCCGTACCGCAGCTGTGCCAAGATGTTGGTGGTCGGGGCGCGGGCCCCGCCGGAGCCGGGCCCGGTGCCGCCCCCCGCCACGGCCGCCATGGCCTCCGCGCTGGGGACACAAACAGCGAGCCCTCCCCTCGGCCCGCTCCGCCTTGTGCGCAGCCGCGGGGGACGGCGCCGGGCCAACATGGCGGGCGGAAGGAGCGGCCGCCGTGTGGGAGGCAGGCAGGGAGGGAGGCAGGGAGGGAGGCAGGGGTGGGCGCCGCGCTCCGTCCGCGCTGCTGCTCCCCGCGGCTCTGCCGGCCCCCGCCCTATTTCCATCGGGATGCCTTTGGTTCCATCGGGATGCCTTTATGTCCACTGCGATACCTTTATTTCCCTCAGTAAGGCCCTGCCACAGGGGTTTCCGTGTAAAGAGAAGTGCACCGAGAACTCCGATCAGAGTTTGTTTTTGTTAAAATAAAGGCTTTGTAAGATGGAGCAACACTGGAACAAGGCACAGTTGAGGCTGTCCTGTGTTATTCTGAATCACGCAGACCATAGCACTAAACTGAGATCAGCTCAGTTGGTCAAAATACCAAAGTTTCGGTTCCTCTCTGAGCCATTGGCTTGGACTCGCTCATCCATGTGGGTGCCTTCCAACTCAGAAAAATCTGTGGATCTAATCAAGATCTATCTAATTACTCACAGTAGGCAGAGGAGATGAGTGAGTTCTCTCAGCTCCAGTGGTGCTGAGAACAATCTCATTCCCAAGGCTCCTGTGCCTTGATTCTGCTGCTGGAAGTTCTTGGATGAGGGTACCAAACTGCTCTGGGCAGTAGGGACCTCATAATTCAGAGATCTGTCCCCTGCCCCACTGTGTCCTTTATTTCCCTCTACCTCACAGGCAGGACAATGCTGAGAGAGATTCAGGGTCTGAGCCAGCACTGAGCAAAGCTGTTGGAGCAGGCCTGGGGTTTGCTTTCTGCAGATCAAACAATGAAGAGCGTGTGAGATGTGAACAGCTGGAAAATAAAAAGATAACCTGTGGTGACAACAAGGAATCACTAAGAAGAGCTCCATCGTTGTCCAGCAATGCCTGTTTTAGGGGGCTCCTCTCTCAGTAGGGCTGCAAGAGCTGCACCAATGCAGAATACCTGGTCAGCAGCTGTCCCAGCATAGAACCAGAACCTCTCTAGGTTACCACTCCTGCCCCTACGCCTGTCCAACACTGCAAGTCTCTCTTACCATAGTTCATTCACAACTGGAACAGCATTTCTACCCCAAAGGATAAAATGGAAATTTTATTTAACTTTACTGTACTAGTACCAGTCAAAACAAGGCAGCCACACAGCAGCACAGACTGGGCACTGGTTCAGTTGTATTTAAGTATTTCCCTGCCCACAGGGATTTATTTATTCTGTACCTCTAGCTTACTCAAATGACTATAGCTTATGGGTAGCTTGCTCCAGCCTCCTCACTTTCCAGCAGGCTTGAAGAAAGTCCATCACCTTTCTGCCTGCCTCTTTTGGTTTTCCCTTTTAGAAAACAAACCTCTTGGTCATGCTACTGATTCCTCCTTTTCTGGTCACTGCACACACGAGTTGCAAAGACACTAATAATGTATTTAAAGGTTTGGATTTTCCCAGTCAGCTGAGCACAGAGAGGTTCGTGAACATCTGTTTGGCTGCCTCCTGCACCAAGGCAGAGCTGCAGCTTCAGCCTGGCTGAGCCCCCTTCCACCCAAGCTTTGTGCATGGCTCATGTTCAGCTCAGCTGGGGCACCCCAGGAGAGGCTGCACTGACTGAGGTGCAGTGAAATCAGTGGGGCCCAAAGGGAAGTTAAAAAGAAGAAGGAAATGGGGAAATAAAAGATCACCATGTTAGGTTCTTTAAAAAGAAAGCAAGTTACACTGTAGAATCATTCCAACATTTCCTAGTCCAGCCTCCAGCTCATTTTTTTGTCCAGATATTATCTGGACATTTATTGAAGTGGTTTTCAGGCAGGAGGTACTGACCCACACTGATCTGAAAGCACTTTTCCATCTTCCAAGTGCTCCTCTCCCCCCACGCCCTCCTTCATGCCCAACAGACCTGCCAGAGGTATAAACCTGAGCCTTTACCTCAAAATAAACAGGTTTTCTCCACTTGCCAACAATTTTTCAACATGAACTACATACTTATGAAGTGGCCAGAGATAAAAGATGAAGCACACAGAGAGCTGTAGTAAAGCTACAGTAATTCCTGCTTTTTCCCTTATGACAAGAAACTCAGGGCCATTTTTACATACCAAAATAAGCTGGAATGTTTGTGTAAGCCCATAAAACTCAAAAAAAGCAATAAAAAAAGGTACATTTAACATGTACACCTTTCTTTCTCTTTCTGGACACCTGCTTGATATTCAGGCAACCAACTGCTTTGAGATCAGCAGCTCAACAACATTACCAGCTGGTATCTGAGGCATGGCTTATAAAGGAGCAGTAGCAGAATTTAATGACAAGTTGTTTCACTTCATAATACAGTTCACATTGTGAGGTACCACACTTTCCATTATGAAACTATAAAAATATATTCCCAGAATCTGAAACAAGTTCAATAATTTAAACTGATGTTGCAAAGGGGATCAGGTGTTATCTAGGAAGACCTGTCCAAGTACTGCAAGCTTGGAGTTAAAAGATTGACTGGGGCAGCTCAGGAGGGAGTGTGAGCTTTTCTTAGAGTTTCTCTTCTCTCCAGCTTTCTCCGAAGAGGCATCTTCAGGGTCTTTTGCATTTTCCCCTTCACTGTGGTCAGGAGTTCTTTTTAAAGTTAATTTCTTGCTTTTCTTCCATGAGTAGAATTCCCTCATCAAGTCTTCCACCTCCCACTGCTCCTCCTTGTGCCTCCTACAGCAGTGCAGGGCAGCAGGGTCGATGGGATGAGCCTCGGTGTTGAAGATGTACCCTCCAGCAGTGAGGACACATTCCCCATAGGGTGTCACCACCACATCAAAGTCAGAGCCATCATTGTGGATGAAGTTGTCTGGGTCAAACAGCAGGTACAAGTATTTGACTGTTTCAGCCAAGAAGAAGGATTCCATACGATTATCCAGCCTGTGGTCCCTCAAGTCTTTGATCTGCAAGAAGAGAAATAGAGTGGGTTACAGTTACATCAAATTCAGTTAGTTATGAATTTAGGGAGAAAAAGAAAAACAACTGGGAATTACTTTCAGTTAAACAGAACAGTATGACACCGACTCACCCTGTATCTTACAGAATAGTTTGGGTTGGAAGGGACCTTAAAGCCCATCTCATTCCCCCCCTGTCATGGACAGGGACACCTTCCACTATCCCAGGCTGCTCCACGCCCTGTCCAGCCTGGCCTTGAACACTCCCAAAGATGGGGCAGCCACAGCTTCTCCACACAACCTGTACCAGCACCTCACCACCCTCACAGGGAAGAATTTCTTCCTAACATTTAAACCTGCCCTCAGTTCAGTCTGGCCAAAGAGAAGAGCTTCCCATCATTTCCCTGCTAAAGAAAAAAAATCAAAAGGCTTTTACCTACTTACTCCCAATATTTTTAGAGTTTTTTGTAAAACAGAGCTTGATAGTATGTTTGAAATCTTCTATTAAATAACTTCATAGAAATCACTCACTGCACTTCTTGTGTGTTTGACCAGATTGTCAAAGCATAGTGGGGAAGCAGAATCACACACCTGGCAGGAGGAGCCTGTGTGAGAGCCTTCCTGCTCAGCTGCAACACCTACTAGAAATGCAGGAGAAGCTTGTGGTGCTTTCCCATGGTTTGGGCTCTGGTACAATAGCCCATGACACAGTTTGGCCCACTGTGAGGGAAGCTACAACCAGAAACATGACCAGAGCAGCTTCACAGAGAAATACAAGGGGCTTGTTGGAAAAAAGTCATGTTTTGACCAAAGCAATCGCTTGACTCAATGGCAAAACATCACTTATGAGAACACCTTCTGAAAGCTGATTTTAGCAGCCCTTTAGCTGACATGGCAGATGATTTAGCACTCACAGTTGCAAACCCACAGTCCACCTTGCTGATTTTCTCTATGGACTCCACTGCGTCTCTGCCCAGCTCCAGGAGTGTGGGGTCTCTCGTGGCACGGTACAGGTACATCGCACTCTCAATCAGCTCTGCAAAACACCCAGGCATTTGCCAGCACAAAGATCATCAAACCATACACACAGGGAAGATGAGCTATTCCCTGAACTAATTTAAAAATACTTCAGCACAATCAGGGGAACAGCCTGGCTTGCCTTGTGTTTCCTATGGCTCCAAGCACAGACTTGCTTTTCCTAAGGATGTGCTACAAAGAAATTCCCTCTAACCAGCCTGCAGCAGCTCAGGTAAGAGTGACTAATGTTCCCTCCCACATTCAGTGAGTGGGAGAGGAGCAAGAGACAAAAAGATTAATACTCCATTGTCAAAGTTAAAAAAAAAAGCTTCTGGAAAGGATTACAAACAAGAAATTCAACCCTCAAAATATAGTTTTTAAACAATACAGTGGAAATACTCTGTAGAGACAAGATAAGCACCATTCTGTGTTTATTTACTAAAGAAACCTTACTAAAGAAAGGTCTTTACACTGTAATAACTTTAATAGTTAATGCTGATGAGTATTTTTGGTAGGTTTTTCCAGTGTGGATGTCACCTGAACACTCAGACCAAAAGGAAATGAATTATTCTCACTTATATTTATGGACCCCATAATCAGGTTAAATTTTTTTTTGGTCAGAGTTGTAAAAAATCAGAAAAAAAAGAGATAATTTTATTACAGTATCACAGACAACACAGAATCCCTCCTAGATGTTGAGCTTTACTAGTGCAACTAGAATGAGTTTATTTCTGGAACTCAAGCAGAACTGGAGTGGTCTATTCACACTCACTTTCACTTCCTAGATTTAAAGGACACGAGCAGTCCCTCTAGCATTTCACATGACTGAGACACCCCCTCCCAGACAACCTAACACTTAAGCATGTCAAATCTCACACTGTGAACAAAATGCATTACCAGGCCACTTTTCTATACTAACATTATGGTTTGCTTCCTGTTTCCTTCCTGCCTTTGTGAGTGAGGGAAAACAAAATGTGCAGCTCTGACTCTGGAAATCCCTGCAAAAATCTGTGCAGGAACTGAGTCAGGGCAAAACTGGGGAGGAAATTGTGGAGGGCAGATGTTGCTAACATTTGATCTCCCCACCAGAGCTAAAGCAAAAGTCCATGTCCATTTAATTTCAGTTCTGTTTACCAGGCCTGAGTGGATATCCTTCCCTCTTGTCCACTGTGTATCCCTGGGGAATGTTGTAGAACTCAGGCAGGCCCCCAAACTGCTTCCACACCGTGTAATAGTTGAGGAAGGTCCGCATGGCATTATCTACATCCCCAATGAGGCTCTGAGAGACAGGAAACAATTAGCAAAACCATGGGAGTAAAGAAAAACCAGCACAGGAATTGGTGCAGTAACATTCCTACAGGCAAAGAAATACCCAGTGACAGAAATGAGTATTTCAGCAGGTCTGAATGGTGTAACTGACACTGGGGCAGGATACCTTAAGAACAGGTTTCACTGAAAATGCTGCTTTTCTGTTGGATCATATTCTCACACCTGAAATAATAGTCTCTGGCTTTTTTTAAAGGTGGCTGCCAAATCTTTAGTCAATCCCAGCATGCAGTCTCTTAGGGAAGATAACAAAGCCTCAGCCCAAATCTGAAGACTGATGAGAAAGCAAAGCTCTTGATGGGAAAAAATCCCCACAAATAAAACATTTGTGAGGTGACAGAAAAGAGGTGCGAGTTTCTTTTTGCTCACATTCCCATCTGGATTATGGGACCACTGTCAGTGGAGTTTGCTACAACAAAACTGCCCTCCCATCATTCTGAATGGGAGACTTTTTTTATAGACTGTAAATAAAATCAACATTTTCTTCAACATCATTTTCTACAGGCTGAGGCTATGGTAATTTCACCAGAGATCAACACAAACTTTTAAACCTGCACAGATGAGGGTTATATCTGTAACTTTTCTCCTGAAGACCAAGCCCTGGCAGATGAACAGAACCACCAGATGCTGCTGCTATGACAGCTCTTACCTGCAGGCCTGGCCAAAAGGCCTCCAGGGACTGGAACACAGGCATGGACACCGTTCCTTTGTACATCTGAACCCACAGGTACCAGTCATCAAACTTGGTGTAATTTTTGATAGCTTTGTTATATTCTGTAAAGAAATAGATGGGTAGGTAAGCCATCTGTAACAAAAAAAAAAAGGAAAAAAGCTGGTTTTCAAGAATGAGAGAAGCCCCTTTTTCACTTGAGCCATGTTAAATGACTTCTCAGGGCACTCACTTTGGTAACTCTGTTATCACAGACTGTTAAAAAGTATTACAGCAAAGCCTTCAGGAACAGTCCTAACGTGCCCCATGAGATCCTTCATCACCTCCTGCCACAGGTACTGGGCCCATTCTCACAGAAAACAAACCACTCACCTAAAAACATGGACATCAGCTCCTTGTCCTGCAGGAGGATGGCTCCTTTAACCAGGTATTCAAAGTAGGAGTCCACCCCTGCCCCAATCCCAGCATCCTGGGCCACCCACTTGGCAGTGATCACATCAATGTGGTTCCCCACCTGGAAGGAGGAGAGAGGGAGTTGAAGGACACAAGAAATCCTGGTCCTTTTATCAGACCCTCAGTTTCACAGATATACAATGTCCAGTCCAACCAGCATTTTCTCCATTACATGACACATTTATCAGCATCAGAGACACCAATTTTATGCTGATAATGTATTTTATATATATATAATAAACATTTTATGCTTCCAATATCAACGCTTCACTGGCCAAAACAACTATAATGCTACTGTAAAAATGCACAATTTCAACATGAAGTGTCTGGTCCTAATTCTGAACTTTCAAAAGAGTACAGAAGGATGGAGAGGTGCAGATATAGAGATGGAGACCAAGAATGTCAAAGGCACAAGAGCTGCCATGTCAATATTTAAATAGATGCTGGCACTCTTCAGCCTGTGAACAAACCCAGCTGATGGAGAATTAAATACACAATCACATCTTTCTTAGCAAACATGAAAAAAAGCCAGCAGTGACTGAGGAGTTTTAGTATAAATCAAAAATAAACAAATCCCAAAGCAAACAAAGGGAAACGTTTCTTCATACAGCCTGCGAATAATTTGTTGCAATAAACACAGGGTATAAATAAATCTGTTCCACTTCACATATGCAACACCAAGAGTTCACAGAAGTTAAAAAAGCAGCAATAGAAAAGAGCAGGAGACAGTGAACACGGAGATAATGCTCCCAGCTCTGGATATTCCTGAACAGGCTGTACAGGCTGGTCATATCTCAGTGCCCTTGCCATGCTCTTGTTCCCTTCCCTAGGCCTTTGTCCCACCAGGCATCAGACAGACCTTTCATTTAATCTGCTACAGCTGCTCTCACAAAAGCTGCAGCACCCAGCAGGAGGCATTTGTCTCCCAACCACATCTGGTGTGGGCCAGAACAATGGGATAATGTTGGGCTGCTGCAGGAAAGCAGAGATGTGGATGCTGCAGGTGTCAGGAACAATGTCAAACACGAGCCTTCAGCCCAGTTGGGAGCACTGGGGTTATTTATCTGCCTCCTCTCTGTTGAGACTTTTTTATGCCTAGAATTGCATCCACAAAACTACACTAAAAGCAGCCCAGCACGTTCCAAGTCCATTCCTCACTCACCAGCCCAATATCTGAGCGATTTTTCCACAGTGCCTTCAAAGCCTTCCTGGCAACATCCTCAAACACTGGGTCACCAGTAAGGTGGCTTAAGGTGGCAAACTCCACTATAAAGGTGCCAATTCCAGCAGTACAGGTGACTGGGGTCTCCCCAGGGTTTACTCCATGCAGCAGGTTCACTGTGCCATAGGGCATCCCAGTTGGGGTCTGGAAAGCTGAAATGCAGAATTTTGGGGTCACAAAGTGCTCAGTGTTGTGTTTAACAGACTCTCAAGCAAACATGTGCCTCACATCCCACTGCACATGGGCAGGAGTGGGTCTGGAGTAACTGCAGAAAACAAAAGGAGTAGAGTGTGATCCTGGGAGGGGCAGAAAGGGTATCCCAAAGTACCCACAGTCCTGGGAAGGTCCTGGGGATCTGCCACCTTGCCAGAGCAGCAGTCTGCACCCCCACTTTTTTTACAGCACAGGTAAGGTAGTGACTAACCACACTGGACAGCAAAGTGCAGACACTGAGGCTGTGATCACTCTCTGGGTGCACACAAGGGAACAGTGCCATGCCATGAGGGCACACAGCCCAGCTGCAGCCCACAAAGGGCACATAAGGCAGCATCTTCTTGTCTTTACAAGCTGCTGTCTCACAGCGTTTATTTATTGTTTATATTAAATATATTTCCCCTCAATAAGCAACAAACACACTGATGTGTTACACACACACAGAGCACTTGGTGTGCACATCTACAACCACATCCTCCCTGCAAACTAAACCTGCTTGGGGGTCAGTGAACACAGGGCTGGCTTATGGAGCTGGCTCACCAAGCAGTGCATCTCCCATCACAGACAGCAGGCAGCTCTGACCCCAGCACAGTGACACAGACTCACCTGGCAGCAGTTTACGAGCTGCCTCCTCAGCCATCCTCAGGAGAGGCCCCGAGCACGGCCAGCCTGCCTCGACTTCAACTCCAGCCTTCCTGGAGAGCAGGTGAGCGGAGAGGAGCCCTCCCACCACTGCAAGGGCACATCAGAATCCATTACACCATGTGGGGAGGAACGAAATCTCACACCAGTTACACTCACCACTCTCAGAGGCATGGTTTAGGGGGGGAAAAAAGCAAGATGGCTCATCCTCACCAGCCTAATGCAAATGTCACAAAAGAAGAGAGATTTGTTTCTTTCTGCTTGTTCACAGGGCAGCAGAAACGTCTGGAGTTACAGAACAAGGAGTGACAGCTTCAAATTGACACTCTGGCAGGGTTAAATTGGATATTGGGCAGGAATTGTTCCCTGGGAGGGTGGGCAGGCCCTGGCACAGGGTGCCCAGAGAAGCTGTGGCTGCCCCTGGATCCCTGGCAGTGCCCAAGGCCAGCTTGGATGGGGCTTGGAACAGCCTGGGACAGTGGGAGGTGTCCCTGCCCATGGCAGGGGGTAGAATGGATGATCTTTAAGGCGTTTTCCCACCCAAATCACTCTCAGATTCTGTGATATCTTTTTTCTGTTACTTTAGAAGCATCAGGCCCTACTTGCCCTACTATGCCTGCACTGCCCTGAGGACTAACAGAATCGATTATGTATGATATTATACACCAGTATAATGAATACAAACCTTTATGAGGGAAATTCTGTTTCATTTCTTCCAGATAACATAATACATTTATTTGTGTAAAGTTCTTAAGCCCCTTGGAGAAAATTGTCTAGGCCAGAGTCAAGAATTTTCATGTTACTAACAGCAGCTGTGTGTTATTAGCTATATTTAGCTACTACTTATCTAGCTAATACAGCTATATTAGCTAATATTAGCTGTTTCACAGGCTTGTCTTTGGTCATTTAACAACCACAGAGAAATTACACTGCTGCAAAAATTGGCTCACAATATTTGGCAGGAGAAACAAGAAAAGCACAACCAACAGTTTTATGCCCTGACAGTGTCTTTTAGTTGGATGGCAGTCTGGCATCCAACCCAGTTCAAGATTCCAAAGGCCTCTGTGATTTTTAAGAAAAAAAAAATGACCCTAAAAATTAATAATCTCTAATCCAAAACGGTATGCAAAAGATGACAGGATAAAATCTGTATTCTTTCAGTAAAAAAATTGTTTATTACAATGCTGAAAATCTCACACCAGAATACTGAAAGTGCCACGTCTACTTCTGCTTGTGTTGAGACAGGAAGCAAAAAGGGATGTGCAAAGACTAAAAGGAAGTGACATTTGTTTGGGATTTTTCTCTCTGTTTATATGTCCTGTTACTGTGCATCCCAAATTCCCTCTGACCACCTCCACACCACCACCTCTGAGACTTGTACAGAAGGGAAACCCAACCAAAACCCCCCAGAAAACCCCACCTCACCTCGAATGTTTGTTTCAAAGACAGATGCATTGACATCAATATCGAAGTCCACTCCCTCCTGCAGCACATTGACAACTCGCTGGAACTCGGAAACATTTCCCAAGATCTGCAGGGAAACAGAGAATCAGGCTTAGAGATCACAGGAAAACAAAGAGCAGTTCAATATTTGGGGCCGATTTTAGTTTAGTTTTACTATTTTGTGAAATCATTAGTTACAGATATTACTAAAAAACTGACTGATAGTTTCATCTTGCTTCAAAATGCTTTCTTCACACACCTTAGTTCTTTATTCCAGAGGGTGCCAGGAGTGGGGCACTGCCACCTGCCTCCCACACACAAAGGGAAATGCAAAGTTCTCAGGTCAATGAATAACTGACTTTTGGCACCACCACGTAAAATCCAGGTGTACAGGTGGCTCACAGGGGCCTTGAGCAGACTGCGAGCACTCAAGGCTGGCTGCTACTCACCAGCAGAGTGTCCAGGGCGTCGATCAGGGTCAGGGAGAAGCTGCGGAGGAGAGAAGCAAGGTGAGACCCGGCGGAGGGGGCGGCCCATCCCCACTGCCATCGCAGGGACAGCCCTTACCTGCCCCAGGTGTCCTGCCCGTCGCACGTCAGAGGCCGCAGCTCGTCGTAAGGAAAGGCGCTCTCCAGGTAGTGCTCGTAGGCGTGGTAAAACATGGCACGCACCCGCTCCCTGCGGCACAAGCACGGTGCGCTCAGCCCCGGCCCGGAGAGGCCCCGCACCGCCCGCTCCGTACTCACCGGTAGGAAGCGACGTCCAGCCCGCGGGCGGCCGTGCCGGTGCCCGCCGGCAGCCGCAGTGCCCAGAGGCACAGCAGCGAGCCGAGGAAGCGCTGCATGGCCGCGCCGGGCCCCCGCACGGCCGGGTCCCTCAGCCGGGCCCCTCAGCGGGACGCGCTCCCGGCTCCCTCCCGGCGCCCCTTCCCTGAGCGCCCTCACGGCCGCCCCGCCCCTGGCCCCGCCCCACCGCGCCCGCCAGCCAATGGAAGAAGACTCCGCCCCCAGACCCCGCCCCGCCTCCCCCTCCAGCCAATGGGAGCGGCGGGAGCTGGGCGCACGCGCTGGCGGAAGCGCTGGGCGCGGCGGGGCCGCATCCGGGGCGGTGAGGGGGGTGCGGCGGGAGCGGCGGCCCTGGCCCTGCCCTCCGGGGTTTGGGGTGTTGGTGCTGCCTCGGCGCGGCTGTGGGGCTCTGACTGCCGGAGTTATCACCGGAACTGCTCCCACAGAAACGGGAGGTTCCTGCGGTACCTCCCCGGAGGCTGTAACTTGCCGTCTTAGTGACAGGAAAGAGCCTCCGGGGCGGCTGGGAGGGCACCAGAGGAGCGGGCGGAGCGGGCAGCATTTTAGATGCTGCTCTCAAGCCCCAAAATAAAGAAAACGAGTGCTGTGACCCTCCCATAAAATGAGGTGTTGGCAAGGGAAGGTGCTTGCCCCGTGTGGGACGAGGACGTGGTGCCTGGCACCGCTCCTGTGCGGTTCCTGTCGGGAACTGGGGCTGGAAATGGGACAGAATATTCGTGAAGCAACTGGGGGATTGCTGGCTTGTAAGCGTGTCTCCTGACAAGCCTTCCTCATGCTGTTTGTCCCCGTAATGCAAATTTGTGTGGTGCAGCAGCAGCTGCTTTGGAAAGCAGTGCCCGAATCCGTGTACGGAGTCCTGGAGTGGTGCCAGCCTCCCGCACTGGAGCTGGGCTTCACATCCAGTGCGTTCCCTGTCTCAGGGCAGAGGTGGACAGGACACCGGGAATCAAAGCAGCCTGGTTCCCTGGGAGGGGACTGAGGCCCCTGGGGCTATTTGCAACTTCCCAGAGAAGCTGTGGCTGCCCCTGATCCCTGGAAGTGCCCAAAGCCAGGCTGGACGGGGCTTGGAGCAGCCTGGGATAGGGGAAGGAGTCCCTGCCCATGGCAGGGGGTGGCGTGAGAGGAGCTTTAAGGTCCCTTCCACCCCAAACCGGTCTGGGATTCTGTGGTCAGTGCTGTGCCTCCCACCAGGAAAGACTCCCAAGCTTGCAGTCCCAGCATGGTTACACTGATTTTGGCACCCTGCAGTTTAACCAGAATGGTGAATTTTAACATGGGAGTGATTGGCTGAGCTCTCCCTAAACCTGCATCTTTAGACTCGGATTCATCCACATCAAATCCCAGCTGTTCTTCCCCCTGTCTCCATAGATGAGGAGGGGGTGACCGGAGCAGGGAGAGCAGAAACGGGAAGTGGTGAATTAATAAACCCTTTGGGTGGCAGAGGTGCAGCAGTTAGAAATCAACACTAAATCACTTTGCTTGCAGGAGTGGGAGGGACACAAATAACCAACACTTTATCATCTCACGGCAGCTATAGATCCATAGAATGATTTGCATTGGGAAAGACCCCAGAGATCATTTAGTTCCAACCACCCCACCATGGACAAGGAGGTTTAGCATCAGGGATGGCTGGCTGTTAATGTTTTTTTAATAAAATAACCCCAGTTCACCCCTGTGCTCCCAACCTGTGTCCCACTAGGTGTCAGTGTACACTCAGGTACCCGCACGGTGGCTCAGACAAAAAGACACGGAGCGATTTCAACATACTGTTCATCTGCTGCCGCTGTAATTTAGGTTTCTGGGTCTATTTATCATAAAAGCATCTGCTTGCTGATCCCATGGCTCAAGGCTGCTGGAGTATCTCGCCATGTTCCTGTCAGAATCAAACTGTTGGAGCTGATTTCATTAAAAGCTGTCGCAGTGTGTTAGTGGAATGCTTTTTAGTAAAGTTCATTTTCCAGACTCTGATTTAACAGTGTTCTAGAGCACTGCCATTTACTGTATACCGGGACAGTAATTTTCCTATCAAAGTCAGTTACTCAGTTCTCAAAGTTGACTTCAATCTATTTGAAACAGATTTAAGAAAGGCAGGACAAGACACAGGCCGAGCCGTGCAGTGTCCCCCTCCTGGCATCAGAGGGAGAAGTGTCCCCACTCTGGCATCAGGGAAGGTGGAAATGCTCTGCCCCTGAGGCCACGGAGGAGGTGGGGTCGGGGAGGCAACATCACAGGTATTAATTGCACTAATCAACGACCAAAAGAAGAGATGAACAGAGGGTGGTGTAAGTGGGACTGAATCCTGGGATTGATGGGGAAGAAACCAACGGCTGGGAGAGCCAGCTGGATCAAAACTGCTTGGGAAAAACTTTAAAAAACTGGGCTTGGTGCAGTGGTCAGCACCCTCCTTACCATTTCTTTGGGCAGCCAAGCCCCCCGTGTGTGGATTTGGGGGGCAAATGGGGCTGCCTCCTCCCAAGCACCTCCTGAGAGCCACAGGTTGATTACAAACCCCGCTGGAGTGAGGTGACTCTTGTGGCCACCACAAACCCCACCACAAACAGGCTGAGAAAAGTCTGTGGGAAGCCAGGTGGGAGCTGGAGGGGACACCACTGCACTCAGGGTGTCCCACAGCCCAGGCTGGTGGTGCTGCACAGCCCCTGAGCGCTGGAGAAACAGCAGCTTCCACCTGGTGGTGTGGAAATCAGCTTTGTGTCCATTAATAAATAGGGGCGGTGGGATGGAGATTATTTGGAGGAAGGGATGGCTTTCACTGTGGCTGTGGCATATTCTGGAGGATGTTAGTGTGGTGTGCACGTTGTATCATACAAGTGACATCGGCTGGGCTGCAGTAAATCGAAGAAGATGAGGGGAGTGGTGCTTCCAAATGGGGAGAGCACGTTGCTAAAATATTTAGGCTGCATCAGATTTAAGTGCTTCTTCAGATGCCCCACTCCAGGCTTTCTGTCTTTATGGAAAGGCTACTGGCAAAATCATCTGAACTTTGGTTTGGGTATGGGAGAGGCTGCAATTACAGGGGTGTTTAACACAGGTTTATGACCTCTTTAGGCTGGGGACATGTTTACTGCTTGCTATTACCATAAGTGGTGCTGTTGCCCTGCTTGCAATTTTGATGCCCATTAAGATGGAAACTGTATGTAAATCAGGATCCCTCATTAATATTTATAATTCATGGTGGGATGTAGGAGTTTGTCTGCTGTGAGAAGAGCCGTAAACAGGAGGTTTATGAACACTGAAAACTGGTGCTAAGGTGGTTCTCTTGAAATAATTTTCCTTTGCAGCCAAACACCAATTCTTAATTTTAGTAGCACACGTAGCAGGATGGAAATGATGATTGATTTTTCTCCAAGTGCTGTGGGCTTCTTCAGTCGAGATTTCACTATAAAAGACTAGACATTTCCAATTGCTTTTTATAAGTTCAGAATTGATTTTATTTGTTTAGCACCTGACTAACATGATAAAAGAGAAAAATACAGTTGGACAGAGAGCGCAGAAAACTGATGGGCTGCCTGGTTTCTGGCCTTCGTTTAGGTGATGTGGTTTTAAGCCATACTCCTGCTCCAGATCTCTTCCAAACTGGGCCATGCAGAAGTTTTTGCACTGTGTTCACAAAGAACTGAGGCTCTGGGTAGAGTTTGAATGTTTTATGCAGGTCTGGTTCACTGTTGGGATCTTGACAAGTGGGAAAGCAAAAATAAAACTGAGTTAGCATCAGTGTGCCTTGGTTTTTAGTATGGAGATTTATGGCACCCACATCACCTGGCATCTATAAAGTCCAAAACTGCCTCACTTGTGTGAATGAGTCTTGATTTTCTTTATCCAAGAGAGGATTTCCCCATGGAGAATGTGGCTTTGCTATTTTTGTACCAGGCAGATTTGGAGGTGTTCAGGTGAGTGGTGCCTGTAGGCAAAGAGGGGACAGGCAGAATTTTGTGACATAAATTCATGATGTCCCCACAGCCAAGGAGCAGCTCCTCAGGGGAGAGGGGAAGGTCTGTCTGCTGTCAGCCCCTTGCACCATGAGGGTCAGGAGTGTCTGCACAGAGTTCTTCTGCATCATTTACTGTTCTTGCAAAGAAAAAAAAATGACAAGAAGGGTTATTTAGCCTTACACATAGTGGGAAAAGGCTGAGAAGTTTGGTTAGTGGCTCCAGCTCAGCCAAGATTTGGACTTTGAAGTTCACAATAGTTGTTAGGTCTGGGAGAATCCCTCATCTTTCACGTGAGCACGGTGAGTGTGGTAAGAAGGGCTGAGTTTGGATAGAAAGGCTGAGTTTGATAAGAAAGGCTGACTTTACAGGTGGGGAGAAGCAATGAGAAAAAATTCCCATGGCTCTCTGGAAGCATCAGTGGCAGAGGCATTTTATTCCCTTGTTTGTGGTCACATAAAACAAATTCACTGCAGCTTGTCAGTGAACAAGGATCTCCTGCTGTTAGGTAAAGGTCAGGGCAGGGGTGAGTTTGTTCCTCTGCTGCAGACAAGGACTGTGTGCAGGAGTGTCTGACTCCACACTGGGCTGCAGGACTGGGGGAGGAGGTTTGGAGCTGCTGGGAGATTTCCCTGGCATTTGGGAAAAGGAAATTTTGTCCTGAGGTTTTGAGGAGGGACAGGGGAGGAAGTGGGGCACCACCAGCAGCCACTCTGGGACAGTCTGGGCTCAGGCTGGGGTTTACCCAGGAGCCTGAGTGGCAGAATCTGACACCATTCTGTGGTGTGGTATGAACAGCAGAGACACACCAGAACACATCTGGGAGGAGGCATTTCTCCTGCATTCATCTTGGGTTTGCCTTTTAAAATACCCTAAAACCACTTGGAGCACTGGCACAGGCTGCCCCAAGAAGCTGTGGCTGCCTCATCCCTGGAGGTGTCCAAGGCCAGGGTGGAGCAACCTGGACTAACAGAAGGTGTCCCTGCCCATGGCAGAGGTTTGGAACAAGAGGAGCTTTAAGGTCAGTTCCAACCCAAACCATCCTGGGTTTCCATGATTAGGGCTACACAGTGTATGTCACATCTTAAGGCATTTGGGTGACAACCCTGATGGCTGCCTCTGTCCCCAGATTTATTTAGTGACAGGGTCTTGAGGTTTGATACTGGTTTTTACTAAACCAGCACACAGGGTAAAGAGTAAATTCCTCACTGAGAGTGCTGTTTTAATTTTCTTGGGGTAATAATCTGGAAAACCCTGAAAGGCATTGCTCTCTGTGAGAATTACTGTGATGTGTGACCATTGCCGATTTTTGATGTGGCAATTTCCATGAGAACAGCACAACTGATCTCTGGAAATGGTCACTAATGGAAGTGACAGCCAGGTGATGGTGCTTGGGAAGGGGATGGTTTGGAGTGGGAAGGCAGAGCAGAGGGAAGCCCCAGCCCAGCTGGTTTTGGTGATGTTTCCCATGGGGATGCCTGCTCAGCTGAGCTGGCTCAAAGGAGCTCTGCACAGGAGCCAGAGCCACCTGAAGAGCATCAGTGCCTGGTCCTGGCAGGATCTGGGTGGGATCCATGTGCTGGCCACACCTCACTCCTCCCTGCAAGAGTTGTGATGATCTGGGCAATGAAACACAGCCCAAATGCAGCTCAGGCTCTGTGACCTTTCTATTTTCCATCAATTGGCTGAGAGAGGATTCCCTGCTGGGTTTTCTGCAATGAGCACTTGTTTTTTTTCGTCCATCTGTTGGCACTCAGTGCCTTCAAAACTTACATCCCCCTTTTAAGCACTCAGATACTGAATAACCTCCTCCTGGTGAGGTCCTGGCCTCCTTTCCTGGGGATCTACATAATGGCATTTCCTGTGTCTCATCCATGTTTGATGAGAAGGATTCCAGCAGCAAGCTGATTTCCTTAAAAGCTTCACTCTGCAGGTGAGGAGAAGGGTCCTGACCCTGTCCTTCCTGGCACTCACTCCCACAGAACTGTTCTTCCCCTCCTGCAGTGTGGGAGGAGATGGAGGGGACCTCCTTCCTCTTCTCTCCATATCCCTCTCTCTAGGGACTGTGATATCCAGACTCCTCTAAGAGCTCAGCTATGCAGCTCCTCCCAGCAGGACCACAGGGACATTTTGACGTCCCCTTTTGCTTCCTGGCAGAAGCCATGGACAAGGACAGCTTTCGATGGAGAGAACCAACCCCACTGGCCACTTTTGGGGCAGCCTGGACAGATATTTCAACCAGAGAATGGTTTGTGGCATAGAAAATGAGGTGCTGGCCAAGGTATTTGTGTTGAAACCTCTCTGGCAAATGTTTGGTGCTTTGTCAGGAACCGAAACAGTGACAACTTTGCTTTAAAAGCAAAACTTTCAGTTTTCAGTTGTTAGTTTGAGATTATTGATAAAAATCAAGAATGTTTTCACTGGCAGTGGCTTTTCAGAGCAGGATTTGGTATCTAACCACCTGCTCCCTCCACTGTCAACCAGAACTGTTTTGAAGGCAGTTTTGCTTCCCTGACTTCCTGCTCTGTGTGCCCAGAGAGCTCCTGTCCCTCTGGACAGGGCTGTGAGACACAACCCCACCACTCTGGGCATGGACATGTCCATCCATGTCTGGCACAGGCAGAGATGTCACATCTCTCTGCTGCTGCCTGTGTCCGTCTGTGGTCAGCCCCCCTGGCACTCCTGGGGCCCTGGGAGGGTCACTACTTATACAGTGCCCTTAAGGGATGTGATCCTGCCCCTGTGCCCAGCCCTGGGGACACCTCTGGGTGCTGTGCCCAGCCCTGGGGACACCTCTGGGTGCTGTGCCCAATCCTGGGGCACCTCTGGGTGCCGTGCCCAGCCCTGGGGACACCTCTGGGTGCCGTGCCCAGCCCTGAGGACACCTCTGGGTGCCGTGCCCAGCCCTTGGGGGCACCTCTGGGTGCCGTGCCCAGCCCTGGGGACACCTCTGGGTGCTGTGCCCAGCCCTGGGGACACCTCTGGGTGCCGTGCCCAGCCCTGGCTCCTCAGCACAGCAGGGCCAGGGAGCTCCTGGAGCGGGGCCGGTGGAGGCTGCGCAGCCGAGGAAGGGCCTGGAGCATCTCGGTGCCCAGGCCAGGCTGAGGGAGCTGGGGCTGCTCAGCCTCCAGAGGAGCCCCAGCTGAGAGGGGCCCTCAGCCCTGGGTGTCCCTGGGTGTCCCTGGGTGTCCCTGGGTGTCCCTGGCTGCAGGGAGGGCTCCGAGCAGGGCCCGGGCTCTGCTCCGGGGCCCAGCAATGGCCCCAGAGCCACAGGCAGGGCCTGAGCCCGGCCATTCCCCTGCCCAGGAGGCACAACTGCTGCCCTGGGCAGTGCCCAGCCCTGAGCAGAGCCCAGAGAGGCTCTGGGGTCTCCTTCACTGGATTTATCCCAGAACTGACTGGGCACAATCCTGGGATGTGCTCTGGGATGGCCCTGCTGGAGCAGGGAGGTGGAACAGGTGACCCCACTGTGGTCCCTTCCAACCTGAGCTATCCTGGGATTGTGTGGTTCTATGATGTTCTGGCCTCCTCCCAGGGAAAAGCCCATTGTGCTGCTGGCTGCAGGCACAGGAATGACCACAGTGCTGCAGCTGACTCAGCTGCCAACACAGAAATAACTTTTAAGGAAATCTGTGTGTCTTTATTAACAATGGCTGCGAGTGGTCCAATAGCATCCATGTCATGAGAGGACAGCTTTCATGGCAGTTCTGCTCCTGCTGTCTGAATCCTCAAATGACAGTGGGCTGGAGGGCACCTTGTGCTCTTATTTGAAGATGATGTTTATTTCTCCTCTGCTAATGTTATTTAGAGCCTTCTAGAGAGCCTTGAAGGTGAGTGCTGGCTCTGTTTTCATGCCAGACAAAATGCGTGTGTTGAAGCATTTGTCACCACTCCAGCTGTGGAGCTCCTCCAGGGCACTGAGGTGACAGGGTGGCAGTGGATTCCAAAAGGACAGGCTCCCAGATGGGAAAAGGACGGGCTGGCAGGGCAAAACTGCCTGCAGTGACCTCCCAGCTCTGCTAAAACAGGTTTCTGATAACATCGGTGTGACAGGAGAGCTCCTGATCTCTGATATCTGCTCTGGGGGTCACTGAGCACAGGACAAAGCCAGCTCCTGAGCCCAGCCTCAGCTCCTGAGCACAACCTCAGCTCCTGAGCACAACCTCAGCTCCTGAGCCCAACCCCAGCTCCTGAGCCCGACCCCAGCTCCTGAGCCCAACCTCAGCTCCTGAGCCCAACCCCAGCTCCTGAGCCTGACCCCAGCTCCTGAGCCCAGCCTCAGCTCCTGAGCCCAACCCCAGCTCCTGAGCCCAGCCCCAGCTCCTGAGCCCAATCCCAGCTCCTGAGCCCGACCCCAGCTCCTGAGCCCAGCCCCAGCTCCTGAGCCCAGCCCCAGCTCCTGAGCCCAGCCCAGCTCATGAGCCCGACCCCAGCTCCTGAGCCTGACCCCAGCTCCTGAGCTCCTGAGCCCGACCCCAGCTCCTGAGCACAACCTCAGCTCCTGAGCCCAGCCCAGCTCATGAGCCCGACCCCAGCTCCTGAGCCCAGCCCCNCCTGAGCCCAGCCCCAGCTCCTGAGCCCAGCCCCAGCTCCTGAGCCCAGCCCAGCTCATGAGCCCGACCCCAGCTCCTGAGCCTGACCCCAGCTCCTGAGCTCCTGAGCCCGACCCCAGCTCCTGAGCACAACCTCAGCTCCTGAGCCCAACCCCAGCTCCTGAGCCCAACCCCAGCTCCTGAGCCCAGCCCCAGCTCCTGAGCCCCACCCCAGCTCCTGAGCCCAGCCCCAGCTCCTGAGCCCAACCCCACCTCCTGAGCCCAACCTCAGCTCCTGAGCCCGACCCCAGCCTGAGCCCAACCTCAGCTCCTGAGCCCATCCCAAGCTCCTGAGCCCAACCCCACCTCCTGAGCACAACCCCAGCTCCTGAGCCCGACCCCAGCTCCTGAGCCCAACCTCAGCTCCTGAGCCCATCCCAAGCTCCTGAGCCCAGCCCCAGCTCCTGAGCCCGACCCCAGCTCCTGAGCCCCACCCCAGCTCCTGAGCCCAACCTCAGCTCCTGAGCCCAANCTGAGCCCCACCCCAGCTCCTGAGCCCAACCTCAGCTCCTGAGCCCAACCTCAGCTCCTGAGCCCAGCCCCAGTTCCTGAACCCGACCCCTGCTCCTGAGCCCGACCCCTTTTTTTTAATGGGCTGCAAAGAAGAAACCAGCAGTGATCCAAAGGGATACCCAGCCACCGATTGTGGCACCATTATCTGCAGCTCCGAGTGGGTAGGGGATACCACGGTCAGTGTGGGCACAGGACCTTCTCTCAGACCTTTCCTACAGTGTTTTGAGGATAAAATGCATTTCTAATCTGTATATCATTTATCACTGATCAGCTGTAGCCTCACAAGTCCTCATTCCAGCCTGTGTCACCTCTGCTTGTCCATGTCAGACATCTCAGGGCTGTGGCTTGTGCATCTCAGCTTTTCAGTTGTGATTTCTCATAAATTGGATGAGTCCCAACAGGAAAATAAAAATAACAAGGTACCACCCTACCACAACACTACCCTGCTCAATAGGATTCTTGCCAACTAGCCTGACTTGAATTTTGATCATTTTGAGACCTGGTTGTTTTGGCTCATTTCCTGTCTTTCCCCCTTTCTTGGTGTTTTGGGGGTTTTTTTTGTTTGGTTTTTTTTTTTTGGTTGGTTGGTTGGTTGTTTTTTTTTTTTTTTGGTTTGGTTTGGTTTGGTTTGGTTTTGTGTGGGTTTTTTTTTTTTGTTTGTTTGTTTGTTTTGGTTTGGTTTTTTTGTTTTTTTTTTCTTTTTGTGATGTAACAAAACTCAATGAAGGTTAACAATAGAAATGGGTTAGAAGTTTACAGGACCATGCTTGGGTGTTTTAAAGGCATCTTGGAGAGCATGATCATGTATCATTCACTCAAAAAATGTAGTGAATCAAGTGAAATGTAGTTAAAATTCAGATGATGCTTATCTATGTTTTGATCTAACAAGTCTTTGTGGGTAATACCTTGTACCAACACACACTTTCTGAATTTTTGCACATGTATACAGCTGAAAGAGCTGCTTTCATAGCTGAAAGGGGAAAATAGGACCTTTTGGAAATCTTGGAACTTCCCCTCGCTCTCTGAAAATAGAAAAAAAAAACCCAATGAAAAGCACTCTGAGAGATTTCTTTTGCAGATTAGGGAGGAATCTTTTAACCTGCAGTCAAGGAAAACTCAAATTGTCCTCTGCAAGGTTCCTCACTTGTCCGTGCAGCAGATGATAAATGATCACTGTGTTAGGTTTGAGGGCCCAGCAGGACACAGCAATCAGCATTTGGGCTGCAAAATTACAAGGTTTTAGAACTTTTGAGCTCTGCCTGTTTTCCTCCTTGTTTCAGAGACTTAAAGGGTCCAAGATCTTTTCAAACTTCCCCTTCCTACACTTGGGTTGGAAATATAACATTTTTCTTAGTGACAGCTGAGGTCTTTAACTGAATGGCATCACCTGGGCTGAGATAGAATCACAGAACATGGAATATCCTGAGCTGGGAGGGACCCACAGGATCATCCAGCCCAGCCCCTGGCCCTGCACAGACCCCCCAACAGCCCCACCCTGGGCATCCCTGGCAGCGCTGCCCAAACGCTCCTGGAGCTCTGGCAGCCTCAGTGCCCATTCCCTGGGGAGCCTGGGCAGTGCCAGCACCCTCTGGGGGGAGAACCTTTCCCTGCTATCCACCCTAAGCACAAAGCTTCATGCCACTTCCTTGGATCCTGTTGCTGGGTTTAGGAAACAAAACAAAACTCCTGGGAGCCAGTGGTGCTTGGCCAAAGCAGTGAAAGTTCATGGCACATCAGAGCCTTCTCCAGGCACTGCCACATGTCTTGAGATTTGGGGCAAGTTTGGCTGTGGTTGGGGTGGCATCTGGGCATTGACATGGGCACCCGTGCTGCCTGCACTGGCAGCTGTGGGGCTGTGCAGTGGATGTGGAGCTCTGGCCAAGGGATGCAGCAGCCCATCCTGAGGTTTGCCATGTCCTGTGAGCTTGATCACCTCACAGAGGCTGGAGCTGTGGCTTTTTAGGGCCTGCTGGTGTCCCCTGAACTGCCCAGTGTTCCCCAGAAGCAGCCCGTGGCCTCCAGCCGTGCTGCCAGCAGAGGTGCAGCAGGTGCTCTGAGGCGAATGGCCAGCTCATCTCACAACTGCTGTCACTGCTGGGGTGTTGGGAAACGCCGGCACCGCCGCCGAGATCAGAGGAGGCTGCGCTCCAGAGGCGGGCGAGGAGCAGTCACCCCGCGCTGCAGGGCTGGCTGTGGGCACGCACCCGCTCCTGCTCGGGGCTGCCGTGGAAATGTGGCTTTCTGGGGTTTCTCATGAGAAGCAGGACGTGTCCTTCCCAGCCAGGCTGGCTGTTGCCTTCTCACCCATGCTGTCTCCTGTTCCAAACCCACTTGGGAGCTGATGCTCCTGGTGTGGTGTTTCCCCACATTCCCTGGGAGAGTCACTGCCATTCCCTGCTCACTGAAGTGAGAGGTTCCCACTTACCACTCCCCATTTGAATAACTAAGGAGGGTAAATGCTCATTTACTGCCTCCTGCCTGCGTTTTTCCCCACTTGAGGGGCAGGGATGGATGTGCAGTCAGTGTAGGACATGGGAACACTGTACCCATGTGTCTCCTGGCTGGGGTGCTGGTGCAGGCCCTTTCTCCATAAGAACAACCATGCTGTGCCTCTGCCTGAGAGATTTGGAGGCTGATGACCTTCTCAGCCACTGTCCAGGTGGGAAGCCCCTGCTGCTCACTCGGGAGAAGGGCTTCTCCAGAGCTCCATGAGGACTTTTTCCCTTGTAGTCTTTGTCTTGAGTCTTAGAATCACAGAATGGTTTGGGGTGGAAGGGACCTTAAAGCCCATCCAGTTCCACCCCCTGCCATGGGCAGGGACACCTCCCACTGTCACAGGCTGCTCCAAGCCCCAATGTCCATCCTGGCCTTGGACACTTCCAGGGATCCAGGGGCAGCCACAGCTGCTCTGGGTACCCTGTGCCAGGGCCTGCCCTCCCTCACAGGGAGGAATTTCTCTCTGATACCCCATCCTACCCTGCCCTCTGGCAGTTGGAAGCCATCACCCCTTGTGCTCTCCAGCACAACAAGACCTTTTCTTCACTGCCACAGCCTGACACTGGGAAATGCAGTCATACATCAAAGCCAGTGAATAGGAAATGAAAAATGGGTTTTAAAAAAGGCTTCTGAGGAAACAAAGATTCCAAACCTTGTATAGCCCCTCTTGCGCAGGCTGGTAGCAGCATGTGAGCTTTGAACCCTTTGACTACCATTTTTAAGGTGTGAAAAAATAAGATGTATTACAAAGTCATCATGATGTAGTGGTCCTTTCTTTGGGAAGGCTTAGCAAGGTTTTGGAGCCTGGGGATGGATGGCCATTTTGCTGTGGGGATAATATGCCCCAAATCAGGCCCTACCACAAACCTTTGGAGAAATCTCATCTAGCAAACACGCCATATGGAAGTCACGAGTTGTTTTGCATCTCCCATCTACACCAGCCAAGGCTGGGAAATGGATTCCCCTTGCATGTACTTTGGCTCTTTCCCAAGTACTGGGAGAGCTGGGCTGCAGTGAGGAAGAGGGAATAAGACAAAGATGCCAAAGCATTTCCCATCACTGGAAGTGTCCAAGGCCAGGTTGGACAGAGATTGGAGCAACCTGGTCTAGTGGAAGGTGTCCCTGCCCATGGCAGGGGATTGGAACAAGATGGTGTGGAAGGTTCCTTCCAACTCAAACCATTTTGTGATTCTTGTGGGGAGCTGGGGCTGGGCAGCTGGGAAATCACCTGGTGAAGGGAGCTGCGGTTGGGGTGGGAGCGGTGCCGCAGGGTTTGCTGAGACCCACAGCTTCCTTGGCAGGGCTCTGCGAAGTTTCCATCCCTGCTAATAAGTCACATGAGCATGATCATAATGACAGAGGAAATAATTACTTCTTCTTAAGAAACTCGTCTCCTCGCACCCCAGGGCCTGTGCGTGGAGCAGTGAGGAGTTTGCAAGTCCGGAGCGTGGGAGGGAGCTGAGACAGAACCCAGGCTGTGTGTGCCAGGTGTGAGTGCAGGGGAGCTGCAGCAGCCAGGCCTGCAGTGCTGCACGTTCCACAAGGTCATTCACAAGTCACCCGAGGGCAAAACCCTGTGAGCCAAACCCTGCAAGGTGCTAAGGCAGCTCTTCGTTAAGTGGCTAATTCCAAATCACCCTCGGGTCAGCCAGCTGTGACAATCTACTGAGCCCCCCAAAATCAGCAGAGTTTGGCCATGAACACCATGGTGGGACAGCAGTTTCAGAGAGCTGACCTGTGCCTGGCCACTGTATGAGCAATGACTTTGCTTCCTATGTGTCTGTCTCAACCCACCATTAGCATTTTAAATCATTCCTTACTGAGAGGAAACAAAACACAGCTTTGGAAAAAAATCTATCTTGGTGATGGGCTTTGTTTTGCATTTCTTTGTGACAAAAGTGATTAAACTGCTAAATCACAGCTGCTTTTCTCATAAAAAAGACAAAGCATCTTTCAATCCCTCCATCATTTCAAGAGTTGCAGAAAGCTCTAGGTAAATGGGAGTGATTTGATCTATCTTGGCTTTATCACTGCATCTCCTACCCACAGGCTCCCAAACAGGGTGCATTTGCTGTCTCATGGCCTAAAAGCTTCCCGTGTTACTCATAACTTAAACACAGAGAAAGAGATAAGGGATTGGGTTTGGTTTGTTTCCTTTCAGAAGAAATGAACATTAATAAATATCTCATTACCAGAAAGTGTCATAGTGAAAGTACAGCGCTTTCTCCCGTTCCACAGTTGGCTCTTTAATTTTCACCATGGTTAAAGAGCAACATGAAAACCCTGAAAAATGATCCCAGTCACACACAGCTGAGTTTTCAATAACTGCTGGATCAGATAGGGCCGAGTGGGAGATGATCAGATATGGGGCAGCAACTGTGGCAGACTTTGCTCGGCACAAATTATTCCCCCCTAATATCCACTGAAAGGTGAAAATTTGCTGTTGCAGCACCCACGATCTTCAGTATTTCAGAAGATTCTTCGGGCCCTGAGGTTGATTGCTAGGAGCTCTGGTCCTGCTGTGAGCTATTTCCCATTACATCTCCTGTCCCAGCCACAATCATTGCTCCAGAGAGAGTTGCTGGAGAGGGTCTCCTCCACCAGCCTTGTTTCAAGGAGAGGTGAATGTTGATGCCCCAAAAGCACAGGCTGGCTGTGGAGGTGGCCAAAGGATCTGCTGCACAGGAGGGCACTGGTGTAGGCTCGGGCTGATGTCTGGCTACAGGTTCGTGGTTGTCTTCAAGGTGGGCCTAAAGATGTAGGATGGCTGAAAAGGGCACCAAGGAAGGGTGCCCAGAAATCATGGAATCAGAATATCCTGAGGTGGAAGGGACCCACGAGGATTATCAAGTTCAACTCAATGAATGTCCAACTCCAAATGAAGCTCCAAGGGGCAGAAAGAGAGGAAAGCATCAAGCTGGGGTGAGAGGGAGCAGTGGAAAAGCAGCAACGAGTCAGGATTGTTCCCAGGCAGAGGATGGACAAGACCCCCAGCAAGGAAACTGTCTGCTGTCCTTCAGCCATGCTTGGGACATGAGTTTCTCTACATTTATTCCCTGGAGTGGAGAATGGAGAGTGGAATCACCCCAAAATCACCCCACAGAGCCTCAAAACACAGCCTGTCCTGGATAACCCCCAGCAAATCCACTGCTGGTTGGGAAAAGCCAGTGGCAGAGAGCTGCCATAGGGCATTTGCTTCTGTGCTTCTGGTTCCCCACCAGGGAAAATCCCTGCATTCCAAATCCCACCAGCAGCCCTTTGCTGGCACTGGTGGTGGGAGTGATTTGATGCCTGGGTTGGGATGGCAGATGCTTTTGGGCAAATTGTGTCCTCCAGCAGCATGAGAACAGGAGGAGTGAATACATAACACACAGGCAGGAGTGGGGAGTGAGAGGGAAGTGTGGAAAATGGGTGAGTGAACAAATAAAGGTCAGAAAGCAGTGAAAGGTCCATCTCCTGAAACTGGTGGAAGGGAAAATCTCATGGCTTTTAGGCCAGTCTTCAGACATGAGTCCAGATTTTAGAACACGTAGGGTTGGCAATACTGTGGTTTATTTGCTACAAATGATTTACAAGGCCCTTCAGTAGGAAATAAATTTCACAGGACAATGCCTCCAGGGAAAATAATATGTGTTTGGATGGGTGATTCATCATTCTGCATTAAGCCCATAAGCTCAGCTGACATCGAGGTATACCTGATAATCTCTTATCTAAATAATTTCCCCTTGAAATCCTCCATCTGTGCAGCTTTGTGTTGCTGATGTGAGGATAAACTGTTGAGCCAAAACTTCTGCTGGGAAAACTGGCCTTGTGGTGGCATGGTCAAGATGAGGAGAGGCTGAGTCCTGCCCAGAGGACCCCACACCATGCTGGGTTAGGTGGAAGGCACCAGTGGTACCAGGCAGCTCTGGAGAGGTGGTGGAGCCTAGGGGTGGAGGGCTGCTCTGCTTTTTTTTTTAAATATGGGTCCCTTTAAAGCTTCTGAGAATGTCCCACCTGGTCATGTCTTGGCTCCTGATCAGTACTAGAAGAAGGCTAAGAGCAGAGAGAGCAGAGCCTTCATCTAGCTTGGCAAACCTGGAATTGCCTTCATGCTGAGACATTTCACCAGAACTCTCCAGATCTCTTCTTTTCTGTGCCCAGTTTGGGTCACTTTCAGTGGCCACTGTGGGATGAGGTCAGGCCCCAATGCTGAGCTCCAAAACATCTCCCACCGGTGTGATACTGAAAACACCAAACAAACCCCATCCCTCCACAGTCTCCCTCAAACTCCATTTTTTTGCCTTCCTCTCAGCATCCCTTTTTTCCCTGCTGTTGCAATCCCACGGGGCTCCAGGGGCTGGTTTTTGGGGGGGATGCTGTTGATGT
>JACBWW010000027.1:9539742-9556425 GCA_020086605.1 Lanius collurio
CCTTCCCAAACCTTCCCTTCCCAAACCTTCCCAAACCTTCCCAAACCTTCCCTTCCCAAACCTTCCCAAACCTTCCCTTCCCAAACCTTCCCAAACCTTCTCTCCTTTGCTCTCCCACCCTCTTTTCTCTCTCCTCCTGCAGTCAGGAAATCTCCCATTTCCCAGCAGACAAGGTTTGATTCTCTCCTAAATCTGCTGTGATTCCTTACTTCACAAGGGGCTCATTTCCTCCCTGTGGGAGCTGCCCCGTGTAAAGCTGCCCATGGATCTCATGGCATAAATGCATTTATCCCCAGAGCAGCCTGGAGATGTAAGGACCAGCAGGGTTCGGGGTCTGTCTGTGGCCATTTCCTCCCTCACTCCAGGGTGATGGAGCTGATGGTTTTGCCATCAGATGCTCTGCAGAGCTGCCCCAGCAGCTCCAGGTTGGTTCTGCCAGGAGACCCGTTCTGGCTGGGCACTTCCCAGTGCAGGTAAGTGGGGCTGGTCAGATGGGTGCTGAATTCACATTCAGCTGCCCAGTGAGAGGGCAGAGGGTGGCAAAAAGCATATTTGTGGCACATTTATTATTCACCAGGATCAGGAGAGGAAGAGGAATGAAGGATCAGATCCCCTTGGGAAGGAGGCGATCCTCTGAGGGTTGAGCAGGAGGGCAGGAGCTAATGAAGGAGCCCAGCAGAGCAGAGGGCAGTGCTGGGGGGCTCTGCCTTTTCCTGGCTCTCCAGGAGGTGCTGTGTCCTGGCCCTGGGGATTAAATACTTTAAAGGATCATCTCATCATCACAAATACACCCAACAGCAGCGCTGGATCCATGGGCAGAGAGAGGTCTCCGGAGGCTGGACTGGAAGACCTTTAGCAGTCCCTTTCAAACCAAATTATCCTCACAGCCCCTGAGATGGGGCTCAGTCAGCTGCTGGGTAATCAGATTCCCCAAGACTGGATCTCAGGAGTTCCTTCCCAGCGAGCCTCACCGGCAGCTCCCCCTGCTCCCCCTCCTGCCTGGGCACAGCGGGAGGCTCCGCAGGCAGGGTGGGACCTGGCTGTACTCCCCTTCGGATCTGCTGGTGAACCAAGAAAACTACTCATGCACTGCTTATTTCAGGAGAAACAAGCCCAGGCCTTTGATTTTCACTTGGAGTCCTAGTCCAGGAGGTCCTTGCTCCCCAGGCTCAGCAGAGCTCCCACTTTTGGGATCTGCTCAATCCAACACCTCTGATGGACCAAATGGTCCCACATGCCCTGTGTGCCCAAACCAACTTTTCTCCCTTCTGAATTTTCATACAGCAGCTGTTTTTCCATCTCAAAGTCTCAAGCTGATTTTTCCCCCCAGTTTTGTCAGTCTTCTTTCCAGATTCCAGCCCATTTGTACCCAGTAGGGGCCATCAGTCAACGTGTAGTGTCTGTAGAGTCCCCAAAGCATCACTAAGCCCCAGAGTTCTGCTGGATTTTAATTCCATGGCTCCACTTCACAGAGAGCTGGTTTGGTTCTGCCAGGAAGGGACAACACAGAAACTCATGGAGTTTGAGATGAGAGGGAAATCAAGTGCAAGGCAGCGCTGGGGTTAGGTATGACATCCATAGAATAACAGGTCATATATTCGTGTGTATATATAAATACATGAGCAAATAGACATTTTTTAATGTGTCTAGAAATACATGAAAAAAACAGATATGTATGTGTGTGTATATATATATATAAATGCACGAACGGACATATATGAGTGTGTGTAAATATACGTATAGATTTCAATTTTGTTTTATTTTTTACATAACTGGTGTCATTTGTGCCGTCCCCCCTTGCTGTGACAGCTCCGGAGTTGCCATCACACAGGGTTTGCCTGTGCCCACTAGAGGCCAGTGTGCACCTTGAATTAAGATGCCAGTGCACTAATTAATCCCCAGCCATCGAGAGGACCGTGTTTCCTGTGGGATGAAACCCTGTTGCACAGGAGATGGTGGCCAGGGCAGGGTAGGTGGCTGCCCCCGGAGGGATGGGTAAGCCCTTCCAGCTGTGGGCACGGTGCTCTCCTGGAAAAGCTTGGAAAATCCTGCTGTGCTGTCATGGCTTGAGCGCGGGACCTGCTCAGATGCTCTTCTCCAGCCCTGAAGAGCCAGGCAGGCACATCCACTGGGTGCCAGCCCTGTCCTTGGGGACAACCGGGACACTGTAGTGGCAGAGCAGGTCCCACACATTCCTATCCCTGTGCCACGGGCACTCGGCTGGTGCAGCAACAGAGCCCCGGGGTGGAGCTGGGCAAATAAACCCTCTGTGGCCGAGCTGCAAACGGTGAGCTTTGGATGGCCCTGAAAAGTGAAATCGGGTCCTGAGGCAAAATGCAAGCCCATTGCAACTGAAGATGGAGTGTTTCGTGTTGCTTCACTCAAGTTTTCACCTCAATGTGGGCAGCAGCAGCAAATTGAGATGCCTTTCTCCATATGAGATCGTTTCGATGTGATAACAGCAGAACCTTTGGTTAGTGCATGTCAAAGTGAAACATGCAGCTTTTAAACTCTGGCCTGAAATGTGTGCATTTAGCCCAAATTTGCCAGCCCCAGATGCATCTGGGGTGTCTCTTTAGCAGTTGGAGATGAGGGCAGAGAGGGGGATGAGCCAGGGTGGGTGGCACTGGTGTGAGTGGGGCTGAAGGGCAGCAAGGGGGGAGTGCTTTGCTGTGTGAGCTCCTCGAGAGTGCAGCTGTATTTTGGGAACTCTTCACCTACAGTTGATGTTTTTTAGAACCTTGTTTATTGCTTGGCTGCTTTTATCTTTAGGAGACAGAATAGGAGACCAGCATTGCTCCTGAGGGTAACATCTTCTGTCTTTGGCCAGCCTGGGGGAAGCAGGGATGTCCTGGGGTACGACTTCATGTTCTGTTAGAAGCCCAAGCCCAAATGCTCAGTCCTAAGTAGCTGCTTTTTTTTTTTTTTTTTTCCCAGCTGTGGAGTAAAAATAAAGACAAGAAGGTGATATTTTCCCCAGGATCCTCTCAAAATATGTTCTTTCTGCCTCTGAGGTACTTGCACTCCCATTCACAACTTGGATGAGCTGATATTTACTCCAGCATGACCTGACCCAGGTTAAGGTCCCAGGAGTGACCCCAAGGACTGGGATGGAGGGTCCATGTTAATGGTCAGAGGCAGACACCAAAAAAAGCGAGAGTGGTCCATGTGTGCATCGTATCTCATGTCAACCTTCTCCTGTCCTCAGGGGAGTTCTTCTGCCTGCTTAAAAATGGATATTTTCCCTTGCCCCACGCCCCAGAGCAGCTACTGGCAGAGAAGACCAAAGATTTGGTACTGCTCAGTGCCAGGACCCTCAGGCAGGATGCCCCTGAGCAACTGGGATCAGAGGAACTGCCAAAAACCAGAAAAAAACTTATTGCTTTTTACAGATAATCCATGTGAGCAAAAGCCTTCAGAGGAGGATCTGGGGTCACTATGTCAGGGCCAGAACAAGTGGGGAGCAGCCCTGAGGAGAAACAACTTTATTAGACCCACTTTGCTCTCACCCCCACATCCCAAAGCACGACCTGTGGTTTAGAGGGCTCTGATGGAGGGTGGGCATTCCAGGGCTGCATCCCAAAGCACCCATTCCCCAGCCCAGGAGTGTCTCAGAGGACTGCAGCCACCCAGGGGTTAAACCAGGATCCTCTCTCCATGCACAGCTTTCCTGCCAGCCTGCTGAAATCCACTAACAGAATTAGCACTGGAAATTTGTGCACTGTGCTCTGTAGGGGGAAGGGGAAAAAAAGGAAAGAAAAGCACGAAATATATTTAATCTCTCATTTCAGAATTACATTTGACATCTAAGTTAAATAAAATGTTCCTGAGGTCATTAAAAATCAGAAATAGTACAAGATTTGGGTTTACCATAGTTTCAGAATGAATCAGGTTTCTGAACTTGTTTTAATCTCTGTATAATTGCTTTTCTGTATACGGTAACCTTTAGAAAATGAGTTTAATAATTAGTCATCTCAAACTAGTTAAGGACAACATCCTGCCCTCAGTTCAGTTTTATTTTCAACAGAAAACCAATGCCAAAGTAAATTCTTCACTGTAGTTGGAAACATAGATTCAGGCTACATGTTCAGCAGGTGAAACAGCTTGCATTAAGTCCCCTAAAAGTTTGAAACTTCAGCAATTCTCATCTTGATTGCTTTTCACTTTCCCCCTCCAATAAAAATGGGAAGAGAAGAGGAAAATATGAAGAAGCAGAGTCAGCCCTGGTTGGTCCCTTAGCTCTGTCCATCCTGGGCACAGAGCCCCAGAACAGGAGAGGGTTTTACTGGATGGCAAAAGGACCTCATGGAAGCTGCTCTGCCCAGGATGGCAGGCCTGGGTAGAACCCAGGAAGTTTCCAGCTCCTTCCTGGTGCCTGCACTGCCTGTCTGGAGATCACCATGGCTGGGTCATGCTCAGGGCCCTCATCCTGCTCTCACACCATCTCCCCCTTTCCTCTAGCACCTCCCTCACTTATATCAAAGTCTCATCTCTTTCTCTCCCCCATCCCACTCCAGACCCCCATGAAGGTGTGGATCTCTCACGTTTTTTAGCTTCCCAGTGCCCACAGATTATCCTCCCTGGTGGGTCCTTATCCTGCAGGTCAGTGGCTCAGCACAGCCACTGTCCACAGCTGCTGTGTCCCACTGAGGTGCCCCTGCCCTCAGGAGGCAGGGCTGTATCCCAACACTGCCACCCATCAGCTACCCCCATCCTCCTCCTTCTTGATTTCTGGCATTCTGGTGCAAACTTGGACCACAGGTTTCCCTCACTATCCTCCTGCTCATTCCCTTTCTCATCACACTGGAAAAGACACTGCAAATACATTCCTCTCCATTGTCTTGTGTTTTAGTCAGTTTAAATTTCTAAAGGGTGGGCCTGCCACTATTTCTCTGGAGGGATTATTCCAGAATCTGACAGATCTCAGTCTGGGAATTGCTCAAGCTTCCTGCTGCCCACCTTATATTCCCATTTAATCTCATTATGACAAGGCCTCTGGTTGGATTTGTAGGAGCTCCCAGTTTGCTGACCAGGTCCTTCTTGCTGAAGCCAATGGTTTCCATGGTGAAATGGTTCTGTGATTTTCCAATGGCTGATGGCAAGTGCTCCTGACTTGGAGTGGCCTTCCTGGCCTCCCTGATCCCCTTGGAGGGGCGTGCAGCCCTCCTGTTCACCTGCTGTCTGCAGAAGGGCTTAACTCACCCTGACAGCTCCAGGTTCCTGATCCAGCTGCCAGCCCTGCAGTGCCCACTGAAGCCAGTGTGAAGCTCACATCAGGGGTGGGCTGAAGTTGTAATCCCACAAATGTGCTAATATTTGGATCACAAGCACTCGGTGCTTAAATGTCTCTCACAGACGGCTGAGAGTGCGTTTTGCTAAAGCAAACTGCAATTACATTTAGTATCTTCAATTTAGCTTGACATGTTGCCTCTAGAAAGAAGAGATGTGTTGTATTCCAGGCTCTGCAGCACAGGCAGTGTCTCTGAGGTTCTCTTCTCCCCTCTGGACCCTCTCCTGGGCTGTCTGGCCAGGAGAGCAGAGCTGAGGGCAGCAGGGAGGAGCTGCTGGTGCACAGCTCTTTCTGTCACAGCACGGAGCATCGTCCAGCGCTGACAAGGAAATTAAACTGGAGCTCGTGTGGAGACCAGAGCAAACCCAGGAGCAAAGGCTGTTTGGGAACAGTGACTTGAGTGCAGGAGCCAGAGGAAGTAGCTCACCAGAGAGCAGTGACAGCTCCAGTCTGGGGCAGTGGGATGAGGGAGTTTTTCCCAAGCTAACACCCCACCTGGGATTTGGACTTGGATTTGCTTTTCACTCCCTTCATGGAATCAAGGTGGAATTAACACATCCTCTCTGTCGTCCATGCAAAGGTGAGGGTCTCCTCCCTCTTCTCAGGGAGGAGCAACAGACTGGAGACAAGATGATGAACTAGATCCACTTTTGCTTCCTTCAGAAAGTGGCTTTCAGCTCAGAAATGTTAGATGAGCTGATAGCTCCTGGTTAAAGTAGCAGTGAAGCTCCCTGCCCAGTCCCACACACTGATAACTCACAGTTTCCTTTTTGCTCCACCTTCCCCTCTCCTTTTCTTTTTGCAGTTCTCAGCTTTTACAGTGCATGAAGCCATGAAGTTTTTCATCAGTCCATTGTTATACTGGACTTTGGGAACAGCCATACCAGAAGAAAAGATCCCCTTGGGTGAGGAGCAGAGCCCCCCATGGGTCAGTCAGTAGTCCCCTAATACACCCTCATCCTGTCAATCCAGGTTACTTGCAGGAATAGTTCTATTGCCAGAGTTTTCCATCATATTTTTTCAAACCACTCTTATCTTAGGCCAGTTTTTGACCACACTTCTACCCCATGGTCCTCATACACAGCACCCACCACACACAGCATGCAGGTGTGCAGCAGATCCTACACCACCCATTCAAATGTTCTCACAGGAAACCAAAAAGAAAATGGGTTTGTGAATAAAGTGCCTTAAGACAGAAATCTGATGTGCCTCGGTGTGTCGAGAGGGTGTGGGTCTCCCACAGTTCCCACTGCATCCATGAGGAATTCTCAGCTACCCCATGTCATTTATGTGGTAAAACACATCTGTGTTTAGATATCCAGGCTGTCCCTGGGTTTCTGGAGCACCAGGGCTCCTCAGGAGCTGCAATGTTTGTGTAGAGCTCAAAGATGGAGCAGCTATGGGTTTTTACAGGGAATTTAAGCAGTGGGAATGCTGATACCTGGAAAAGCCAGTGGCTGGCAGCAGGAGTTTTCTGGGCTGCTTGATATGAAATATGTTTCCAAGTCCAGGGCGAATGCTGAACATGAGGAAGAACAAAGCATTCCAGGAAAATAGGCAATAGGCAGGGCAGCACTGGGGCTGGATCTGGATCACACAACCCCTGCTACTCCAGAGTGTTGTGAAGGGGAGATAGCTGCAGTGGCTGCTGTCCAACATGGGCTTCCCACAATCCAGGGATGAAAGCACTCACTGCTTGGTGCCCATGGTGCTCTGGTACTCGTCTAACTGGTTCCTAAGGCTGCCCATTTTGAACCTGCTCCTCTTCTTAAGGTCTGGGGGCACAGCTACTGCCTGAAAGCACCACATCTCCCTGGGGCTGTCAGAGATCCTGCTGGCAAAGCACTCTTCCATCCCATTCCCTGTGTTTTACATCGTTCTGCTCAGCAGGGCTCAAAGGCACCTGGATGTGGAGGGTCCCGGTGTCCCACCGAGTGGCAAAATCGCCGTGGGCTTGGATGGCCTGTGTGGCTGGTGGGGAAGGAAGTGTGGGAGGTGGGAGGGAGAGGCAGGAATGCCGCTGTCCTTGGCCTGTCATCGCTCTGCCACGGTCGGGTGTCTAAATAAATGCCAACAAGCTCCAAGCGGTGGCTGGAGTACGCCCAGAGGGATTCACCAAAGTCAGCATCTAAATAAGGAAACAGGACTTGGGAAGCCTGTCCGTGGTGTGTGTGTGTGTGGAAGCAATGTCAGCACAAGAAGGTCCCTTCCCCCTCCCCTCCCTGCAGAATTGTTTGCTTTTGCTTCACTCCCGAACAAATGAAGACAACAGCTGTGTTATTTAACAGTGTGCATTTTACTGCCGACAAAGAATGGGCCTTTAAAACAGGCAAAGTGCTCTGTGCCCTTCCAGGGAAATGTGGAATTGCAGGTTTGGCCAGGATGACCCAAACAATAAAAGTGCAGCTGGAGCATTAAAAACAGAGTTGGTGGCAAGGGTGGTTGGCTTTGGCTGGACTAACCAGAATGGTGATCAAAAAGACAACGATGCTGCTGTAGGAGCAGAGCCATTTGCCACACATGACTAAAATGGCAAACCTTAAAGAGTGCTGGTTATTCATAGAAGTGATCCAATGTAGAAAAAAAAAGAAAAAGAAAAAAGTCTCTCTGTTGCTACTACTTTTCTAAAGGTCACTGGGATACTGTAACGTTTGCCTCCCAAAGAAAACCTTGGATGCCATCCATGAGCAGAGGTTATCTGGTGCTGAGTGAAGGAGATGAGAGCAGCTCTGGGGGCCAAATTTGAGCTGACCTGGAAACGGCCACCGTGGGTACCAGAAGGGATGAAACCACTCAGTGCACAACTCCACACGTGCTCAGCCAAAATATTTCCCCTGCTCTCTGCTGGCATTTACCTCTTTGAGCTGCCTTGACCCCAAAGCAAAGGCAAACCTTTGAGATTGGGGGAAAAAAGAGTGAGTTGAATATTCACGCTGCAGTTCGAGGAGAGTTGTGTGGAGAATAACACTGACATGAATGACACAACACATCCAACATCTTGTCTGAAGCACTCAGCAAGGGAGCTTGAGCGTGCAAGGCATTTTGAAACCTGAATGGGAACGTTTGCCTTCAGCTCAGGTGGCAATCAAAGGAGAGCTGATGCATCTTTGGGGTTAGTTTGATGCAAATGGACACTTGAGAAGAAATGTGATGGTTGGTTAGCCAAAGGCGAGCAGTAATGTGTGCTAAAAAGGCCATTGTATTGATTGAAACGCATCTAGAAAACATCAGGCTGATGTAAAACACGGGTAATCAGCACAAGCTAAAGGCTGTTTCATGGAGCTCACCAGCATGTGTTTGTGAGCACCCTTCATTAATAAATCAATGGGATGTCCCTGCTGGCAGAGGGTTCAAAGCAGCTCTCGGAGCTGCTGGAGGAGGTGGCTCTGCCTCCAAAGGGCTGGTGACTGCCATGGTGCTCAGGGACACCAAGGGACAGTGACCACTGGTCATGGAGGCAGGTGGTCCTGGGGCAAGGTGTCACAGGGAGGGGTCTGCAGCACTGGGGCTCTCTCAGGACCAGCAGCCAGTTCCTGCTGTGCTGTCAGACCCCGGGCTGGAAGACCCCTGCACCCCACCAGTGCAAAGGAAGTTTGATTTTACAGAGTACATCCCTCACTCTCATCCTGTATCCATTGCAGAGGAGATCTCCAGTGGCTCCTACAGAGGTCTGCAGTCCACAGATAGTCAGAGATATGCTGTGGGTGATGTGAGCAAGAAATGCAGAAGATTCTGGCAGAAGCTGCAGGTCAGAGAGAGCTGTGATGTGGCCCTTAAAAAGAGCATGTTTTCTGATAAATGACTGTATTTTCTCTGCCTCCACCCCCACTCCCTCAACTCTTCTGCTGCTGGTTACCTGATGGACTCAGACATTTCTTTCTGTGGGACCTTTTGCACACGCTGGTCACTGGGTGGGCTCCCTGACTCCTGAAGGACAGGTGCCCTTCCTCTCTCCCATTCTGGGACCACACAAACCCCTTGGGATTCTTCACAACAGAACCTACAAGGAGGATCTGTCCCGAGTCACGTGTGGGGTGCAGACCCCTGTCCTGATGCACACCCCATGGGATGTATTTTGCATACAAAGTGCTCCTGCTGCAGCTACTCTGCATTTTTGTGGTCCTGGAACTTAAATTTTGCTCTCCCCCAGCCTTCAGAACTGACCTGAAGTTCTGACTTCCCCCACAGCCTCTTTCTCACGACGTGATTTGTGTAAAATGCAGCATCGCTGACCAGAGCTGGTTTTGGAAGGAGAGGCCACGAATGAGTGGTTGGTCCAACTTCTTCCCCAGGGTGTGGGGCACCAATTCATGGAACTTTTCCTCTCAGGGCTGGATGCAGGACCAGATAATGTCAGCAATAAAGGTGCTTTCTGGCTGCCCTTCCCAGCACCCACCACTTGCAGAGCAAGGCACTTTTCAGGCACTTTTCAAGCACTTTTCTGAGCTGCTGAGGAGCTCCTGTCCTGGCAGCATTTTTAGCTACCACATCCTTCTACTCCTGGGCTTCTCAGACTCTAAATGTGAGTTAAATATACACTGGTGTGAACTGCAGATCCAGATTCCTGCTCCCAGTCTTCATCTCCTGGCTGCTCCAAGGCTGGAAGGAGGCTGCACTCGTGGCTGGGGAGAGATTTTGGTGCAAGAGTGAGCTAAACAACTTTGGGATCTTGGGGAATGTTGCCAGCTCCATGCTGTTGGGTCCTCAAGCTTTCCCCCTGCTGATTGTAATGCGGGCTGATGGCTCTGTCTCGGCGAGGGGCTGTGACAACGGCTGACTGTGAAGTGGCCCTGGGCTGTCCCCATGTCCTGGGTGTGTGCCGGGGCAGGGGGGTCACTGCCGCCTGTGACAGGGATGCTGTGGGACGTGGGGTCACCACGGAGAGATGGAGATGGGCTCTGATGGTTCCTGTGCAGGGACGGGAGGGCTGGGACAGCTCCTGGATGGGGACAGGCAGCAGGGGTGAGAGGGCTGGGACAGCTCCTGTACAGGGACAGGCAGCAGGGATGAGAGGGCTGGGACAGCTCCTGTGCAGGGACAGGCAGCAGGGGTGAGAGGGCTGGGACAGGTCCTGGATGGGGACAGGCAGCAGGGGTGAGAGGGCTGGGACAGCTCCTGTACAGGGACAGGCAGCAGGGATGAGAGGGCTGGGACAGGTCCTGGATGGGGACAGGCAGCAGGGATGAGAGGGCTGGGACAGGTCCTGTACAGGGACAGGCAGCAGGGATGAGAGGGCTGGGACAGGTCCTGTACAGGGACAGGCAGCAGGGGTGAGAGGGCTGGGACAGGTCCTGGATGGGGACAGGCAGCAGGGATGAGAGGGCTGGGACAGGTCCTGGATGGGGACAGGCAGCAGGGATGAGAGGGCTGGGACAGCTCCTGTGCAGGGACAGGCAGCAGGGATGAGAGGGCTGGGACAGCTCCTGTACAGGGACAGGCAGCAGGGATGAGGGGGCTGGGACAGCTCCTGTGCAGGGACAGGCAGCAGGGATGAGAGGGCTGGGACAGCTCCTGTACAGGGACAGGCAGCAGGGACAGGAAAGCTGAGATGGCTCTGATGCTGGTGCAGGAGGAGCAGTGTCTGTCACCCATGGTGGGTGAAGGAATGGAGCTAACAGGGGTCCGGGGTTGTCAGGAGCAGCCTCCTCCATCCCAGAGTCACAGAATGGGTTGGAAGGGACTTTAAAGCCCATCTCATTCCACCCCCCTGCCATGGACAGGGACACCTTCTACCAGACCAGATGCTCAGAGCTCCATCCATGCTGGCCTTGGGCTCTTACAGTTGCGATCCCCCTGAGTTTGCAATCCAAAGCTTGGCTTTCCTAAGGATCCTAGAAATGAATGCATAAATCCAAATTCACGCCCCTCTGGTGAGCAAACCACAGGGCTCATGTTTGAGCAGCACATGGAAGCACAGAATGGCCTGGGTAGGAAGGGACTTTAAGATCATCTCATTGCAAACTCTGTTTTTCTGACACTTCAGAAATAGAATACTTTTGTGAGGCATTTTTGGGGAAAAACTTGCACACCCAATGCTCCTTGCAGAGACCACCAAAAGCAGGATACCAAAAAATGAAGCAACCTATTCTTGGCCCTTTCCCTCCTTCCACCATCAATTTGTGGAGGAAAATCGAGGTTTTACTTCAAGAACTATGCATTTTTAATGGATTTTATTTACAAAATTTTTCTGTCTAATAAGATGGGTTTTAAATGTATTAACTGCAGCATAGTTCTCTCAGAGCTTTGGAGAAAAGAAACTACAATAAAGATTCTTGTCTCCTAGTATTCTGGGTTTCAGGCAAAAAATTATACTATGAGATAGGAATGCTTAAAAACCCCATCGTTTCACTGAACAAGAAAATCCAGTTAGAAAAGAAGAAGAAAAAAAAACCTGTATTGGAAAACATCTATTTGCCCACAAAATAATGTAAAAATAATGAGTCCATATTCCTCTTTGATGTGTGTGGCACATGCTCCTTTAAGGAGAAATTCTGTATTTCAGAGATAGTGTGCATATCGTGGAATGAAACGGTTGTTATGGCAACAACTCTCAAAAGCAAGTACTTAACTGAGAAATGTGTTCCACATAGCCATAGAAAAATGAAAACATGAAAACAGAGACAGGAAGAATGGACAAACAGAAGCAGTATGAGATGGCAAAGCCATTTCTGATTTTCAGGCGCGCAGAGAAGCAGCACTGAACCAGCTTTGGGGATTTTTTATTTTAATTTAAAGCCAAAATTTAAAGCTGCATCTCTTCCTGGAAGGTTTAATATGTCTTTTATTTGATGTTGGTGATCTAATAATTAAGAAGTGCCATATCATATTAGCCCACCCTTGTTGCTGGGGACCGAAGGAGGGGATGGTGTTTATTTGCTGCTGTGTTCAAACACACCCGCAGTCCGGGGCACAGGGAGCCAGCACTCCGGGGAATCTGCCCCTCCAGGATCCCTGGGATGGCTGGATCCAGTCTCCTGTGGCTCAGAGCTGTGTGTCTGGGCCCTGGAGGTCAGAGGAGGGTGGTGTAACCACCCACTCCCAACCACCTCTGGTACCTGAAGGAGCCTACGAGAAAGATGGAGAAAGTATTTACAAGAGCCTGGGGTGACAGGACAAGGGGGAATGGCTTCACACTGGCAGAGAGTACATTGAGATCAGAGATTAGGAAGGAATTGTTCCCTGGGAGGGTGGGCAGGCCCTGGCACAGGGTGCCCAGAGCAGCTGTGGCTGCCCCTGGATCCCTGGCAGTGCCCAAGGCCAGGCTGGACAGGGCTTGGAGCAGCCTGGGACAGTGGGAGGTGTCCCTGCCATGGCAGGGGTGGGTTGGGATGATCTTTAAGGCCCCTTCCAACCCAAACCATTCCATGATTCTCAGAGTGTCTGACCTCCAGCTCCAGCCCCACAGGCCCAGCCTGGTCTGTGCAGCCCCAGCCACCTCCCAGATCAGCCCAAAGCCCTGTGGGACAGAGGGACAGAGAAGCACTGGCTGCCCTTGGCATTGCTGGTGTCTTCTCCCAGCACAGCCACATCACATGGACACCAGACCACTTCCCATCCCACAGAGAAAACCCCTCTGGTCATTCTCTTCCTGAGTCCCAACCTACTCCTGGGTTCAGCCCAGGACAAGCAACTATGGCAGAAGTTGTGGCCAGACCCTGTTTTGTTTTGGGATCCATTTCAACATTCCCAGTCTGGCAACCCAGGCTCCTTCAGCACTGGCAATAACTTCTAACTTCATAATCTCCCCCGTTCCATAAGCACAAGCCTGATTTTTGCATGAAGACCCCCAGGCTGGTCCTTGAGCAGCTCCTTTTAGCTCTGCTCTCCTGGCTGGTAACTTCATTCTGCTCAGCCTTCCCTTCAGCTGGACCCACATCCCCTTTGTAACTCCTGTAACTCCTTCCACAGAGATTCTGGGAAGACTCTCTATTGAAAGACTGATTTCCCATCAGGCTCTGCATGCAATATTTTGTTTAAACCCAGACAGATTAGCTCCTCTGCTCCTCTCTATTTTCCTATTAAAATGATATTAAATTAGTTTTATGTGATCTACTTTTGATAAAACCTTCCTGATTTTTTCATCTCATTTTCTATTTGCCTCCATGTCCTCGGAGGCCCATGTCTCAGTAAAATTTTCTAAGGTGAATGGAAGGGCCTGAAACCAGAAAGCAAAGCAGCAAAGTAAAAAAGAAATTATTTTAAAAAGTCAAATATTTGACATAACCCAAATTGATCTTCCCAATTCCTTTAACTACTCTATTCCATACTGGTTATGGAAGCAGCTACAGAGGTGACAGAGCCATGGGAACTGGCTCAGAGGCAGAGTGAGAGGTGCTGGAAGTTTCACTCTGCAGCCAAGGTGGGCCAATGCTCGAGGCACCACCAGGTGGGTGCTGCAGCTCAGCTGCCTTCCCTCCACATCCATATCCACATCCACATCCACACCCATATCCAATATCCACATCCATATCCACACCCACATCCACATCCACATCCACATCCACATCCACATCCACATCCATATCCATATCCATATCCACATTCACATCCATACCCATATCCACATCCACATCCATATCCATATCCATATCCATGCTCATTTTTGCTGCATGGCAGCCTCTTCCTGGAAAGAAACAAACATGCTGGAAGCCTGAGCTGCTGAGGGTGTGGTGGGGTGGCTGTGCCCAGCCTTGCTCTGGCTTTGCTGGCCCCAGCTGGGTGTGGGCAGGGTCTGGGATGGGATCCTGCTCAGGCAGTGTTGGCTCTGCCCTCATCCCGTGCTGTGACTGCCCGTCCTGAAGCACTCAGAGCCATCACTGGTGGGTGTCACCCCCTGTTCAGCAATGCCAGGTGTTCCCGTGGCTGCTCAGACCCCATGAGATCCATCTCTGGGAGGAAAAACAGCAAAAAGCCTGGGAGAAGTGGGGATGGCACTGCCTCCAGCGCTCCTATCCCTCACTGAGCTCCTCCAACCAAACTCCTGAGGGTGCTGGTGACCCTCAGGTCCACATTCACACCCAAGCTCTCTCACTATGAAGCCTTTCCTGTGAGCTGTGTGTCCCTCTGGGAGCAGTGGGGAGAGGACCCCAGAGCCCAGGAATCCCCAGGCTGTGCTGACCCCGGAGGCTGACACCCCTCCAGAGCATCCATCTCTCTCCAGCGAGTTTTCTGGCCATCCCTGCAAACCCCAAACTTCATTTGGGAGACAGATACAGACTGGCTGGATGAGGATTTATCCAGCATTGTGTGTGACGAGCGAAGGGAAGGATTTCTCAATCTAACCCAAGTCTGCCGAATCCTCCTTGGCAAATAAGTCACTTACACATCCCAGAGGCAAAGCAAGAATTTGTAAATGAAAACTTTTTCAAATAAATCTTTTGTAGGATTTACAAACCTTCTGATCGGATTTGTAACTCCAGACACAGATTTGTATACTTGCTGTGAGATGTGAAGGATTTAAAAATCCATCTCTTGACTTGTGAAACAATCCAACGTTTTAGAAACCAGGTAGCTAAAGCTAAGACTAAAAGCACACAGCACTTGGGCCTGAAGGTTTAGTGACAGGATTTATACATTAGAACAGGGAGATAATGTAACTCAGGTGTATTAAATCCTGATTTATTAACAAACTCAGAAGTAATAGCTTTACAAATAACTCCCAAGACATTTAAAAGCGCTTAACCCTTGGTGTACTTGCATTTGTCAGGCTGCCATCTCTGGGAACATCAAGAAATATGTCTAAATATATCAGGGAAAATTCAGCTGCACTGCAGACCAGCCCTGCAGCCTCTCTCACCAGTGTTCCTCCTTCCACAGGAGCCAAGAGCAACTCCTGAGGGTTCTGGGAAGGGATTTCTCCAGCTGCTGCAGACACTCTTGGCACATTTCTGGTCCCATTGTGCTCAGACCGTTGCCATGTCTGCCTGCTTGGTGGCATGGGGCCCTGTCACAGCCCTGACATGTCCCAGTGCCACCACAGTCCCTCTGCCTTTAGGGAGTAAGGGTTGGGCTCAGAAACCTCTGTTGGGGAGGGTGTTTGGTGGGCTGAGGTGTTGGGGAGAGGGCTGGGAGCACTCAGGGATCAGGACAAGCTGTTTCCATCACTGAAGGCTCTGTGAGAAAAGACTTTCTGGGGATGTTCTCCATCCTCTCCAGCAGCCTCAGGCTTTTCCCAGTTACCTCCTGTCCAGGTTACCTGGCTTTGAGCTCCTTGGTGGGTGGAGATGGGGAACCTCTGCTTTGGGATGATGAGGAAGGATTTCATCCAGCTCTTCCAGCTGTGTGCTCTTGTGTCTTTAAATCCCTTGGGTTCAGCAACGACCAGAAGCTGATTTCTTCCTGGTCACAACCAATTCTGCAGCAATTTCACCTTTGACAAACCTGTTGGAAAACAAAGCTTTCCCCTGCAGAACCACCTCTTCTCCATTCACACTTATCCCAAACACACCAGCGTAATAAAACGGCATTTCCAGAGCAGTTGTAATTTTTAGATAGAAAAGCCATAATTACCTGAAGGAGCCTGTCAGAGCTGCTAATTCCCTGCTAATTTCCTCTTCCCTCTGTGCCCCATTAGCTTTTGTTTAGCATAAATGAGTTCTCAGAGCAGTGGCACGGCCCAGGGAGCAGCGTGGTTCAGGACTGCCCTGGGCACTTGACAGGCTCCAAACCCTCGGGCAGGGACAGAAGCCCAGGGTGTTTTCAGCTGATGAAAGAGCTCGACGCTGTTTGTGTCCAAACTTGCCTGGAAGCAAAATGACCATTCACAACAGCTTGCTCAGTTAATGGTATAAAGAGCACTAGAAAATGATTGTGAAAATAATAGCTACTTCTTGATGAGAGAGCCAAGAGCAGCGGCAAGGGCTGGAAGGCCGAGTGCAGGAGGAGCTGGAAGGGAAAAGGCACTTGACACCTCTCGTGGGTTCAGCTTGCACGAGCAATTAGACAGTTTTAAAACTTAACTCCCATTCCCTCTGCTGAGCTTTTCTCCTTTCTATTTGGCTTTTCCACAAATGGCTGCTCATTATTTTTGGGATGTTTTTCTACCCTACTTTGATCAGAAATGGCTCCACATAGCGTGGGAGCGCCCAGGATGCAGCCACTGGGGATGTGTGGGTGAAGCCCTCCTCCTTCTGAGGGATATGGGCCACTGCCCCAACTCAGTCACTGCAGCAGCTCCAAGGGTCTCTCCCTGACCCCTCCACTTGTTTTGTTCAGCTGGAGGAGACTGAGGTCAGACCTCATCATGGGCTGCAGCTCCTCCCAAGGGGCAGCTCCGATCTTGGCTCCCTGTGACAGGGAGAGCACCCAGGGAGCAGCTGGAGCTGTGACAGGGGAGGGTTAGGTTTGATATCAGGGAAAGGTTCTTCCCCAGAGGGTGCTGGCACTGCCCAGGC
>JACBWW010000027.1:9561394-9572506 GCA_020086605.1 Lanius collurio
CCATCCATCCATCATCCATCCATCCATCCATCCATCCATCCATCCATCCATCCATCCATCCATCCATCCATCCATCCACCCACCCATCCATCCCTCCTGCACACTCTCTGTCGTCTCTCTGGGACTCTCAGAGGTTTGAGCACCACAGGGCAGGCAGGGGGGCAGCTCCTTTGAGCACTTCAGCAGGCAGGGAAGAAACAAAACAGGTGACAATGGCACTTAGTGATTTAACCCAGAGCAGCCAAGGAGACGTTGGGTCATCCAGGCACTCTCTGCTCCATCAGGAACTCTGCAAACTCTTGGATGAACACAGCAGCTTCAGCATTGCCTCTGCCTCCCTCATCATTCTCATGATTTCAGTGACCAGAAGGGAAAGGGTTAAACCCCAAGTAATTAATATAAGAAGACTGTTCATTACTATAGGAAGTCTGTGTATAGTTAAATTTCATTTCAACTTTAATTAGACAATTTTTTTTTTCATATAAAAGTCTTTGCTGTGTCAATTAGTTGATTGACTATCATCTGCTTTCGGGGTTAGTGAAACCTGATCCGTTGTGAAAGAATTTGTTTATCAGGGAAAAAGGACCAGGGGATGGAAAAAAATTAAATTAAAAATTAAATGTCAATGTGTGGAGTGACAAGAAGTATTCGATAGGGCTTTTAGCTTAATTGCTTGTATTTCATTAAGAGATGCATTTATCAAGAGAATTCTTCATTTTCAAAAGATCTTGGATGTCTTCTTGTTCACTTCTGGCTTTTTAGGTAGTCTTGTAGCATTCAAAAAACACAAGGGTGTATTTTTTTAATTAGAAAAAGCACTTTAATGTGATATAACCTGAGCCTGTTACATCACTGATGGTGGTGACAACCTTTTGGTGACATCCACATGCAAATTGCCAGGGATGTGGTTTGTCCCTACATCCTTTGACAGACTGCCAGCAAAGATTCACCTCTCCCTTTGCTGCTCCCTGGCCTTGGACACTCTGAAAACAGCATGAGAATCCCAAAAGTTTGTGTGAGGAGTAAACCATCCAGCTCCAAGCCCTGGGAACGTTTTGGAAGTCCTGCCTTAAATCTTTTAAAGGCTGTAAATCCCTTTGGGAGGAGTGGTTTTCACTTGTGCTGTATTTGGATTCCAGCTCATTGCTTGTGGTTGACAAATAAAAATAAAATGGGCTTTGGGAGAGTCTGGCAGGAGCTGTCCAAACATAGAATGGTTGTAACTCCAGGGCTGGTGTAGCTGCCCAGGGCATCCCTGAGTAGGTACAGCCACCCTGGAGTAACGTGCTGAGAAACAGGTTCATTTCTATAACTTTCTGTTTGTTTCTAACCCTGCTTTTCTAAAACCTGTGGGTAGATAAGCCTGCAGCTGAGGTTGTTTGGGAGATGGCAACAGGATTCCAACAAAACCTCCAGAAGAGTAAATAGTTATTTTTCTGGATGTCCAGGATCAGGGAGCCCTGAATGCAGAGCGTGGTGATGGGGGCTCACTTGTAGGGTGGTGGGACATGGGTGCCCCCATAGTGTGGGACCTCCAGGATCACTGCTCCAAGGGGAGATAGCAGAGCCCAGTTTTGGATGTGTGTTGGATGTATATTCCATGGGAAAGGGAATATCTTTTAGTCTGGGTGTAGGAAAACACCTGGCCAAGTGATCAATCTGTTGGGTATTCCAGAAACACTCGGTCCTCTGGTCTGGGTGATGAGGTGGGGATCAGTCACAGCTCAGACTCTTGATCTTGGAGGTCTCTTCCAGCCCCAGTGAATCTGTGATTCTCTATGGAAGAGAACTGGAGCAGAGGAGCCCCTGTGACACCAAGTCCTGCCCTCCACATGTGCAGGAAACTCCACTGTGCATCCCTTGGGCGAGGTGATCAATCTGCACCTCAGAATTAATTTAACTCCTTGCCCTTGAGGGATTTGCTTCCAGATATTGAGCCTTGGGAGCAGGGAGTTTCTCTCCATGGATTTGCTCAGTGCCCAGCAGAAACCCTGGCAGAGCCTCTGTGTAATAAGTAGCTCTAATGAGTGCTAATGACACCCAGTGCATGGGTGAGGAAGTTCTTTCCTGAAAGCCATCAGTGCAGTTCAGCATTTTCTGCCTTGCCTGTACACTGTGCTCCTGTTTGCTTGGGAATTACAACCAGGACATGGCCTGTCCTCAGAAAGTCATTATTTCTCATATCCTGTTATGACAATTCACATTTAAAGAGTTCAGGTAAGATGTTGGGAGGCAACTCATGAAGCAACTGGCAATTATATCCTGCCTAAAGATTTTGTCTGTGATATTACACCAGCATCATGACAGTGACTGTGAAGCTGGGACTTTTACATGAGCAAAACAGCAAGGAGAGATCCTCCAGGTTGTTCCATCTGGGGGCAAACTATCACTGCACAAATGGAAAGACTCAAGATTCGGGCAGAGCAGCACTGATATGGTTAAAGAGTCTCTATTTTACCCTAACCTACTGAAGGAGGATAAAAAACTAAAAAGAAAAGGCAAAAATGAAAAGATAAATACCAGACCAGTCTTTCCAAGAAGGCTTCATAGCAGAAGCAGCAGCAGAAGGTGAAGGGTGGTGAGGCCCTGGCACAGGGTGCCCAGAGAAGCTGTGGCTGCCCCTGGATCCCTGGCAGTGTCCAAGGCCAGGCTGGACGGGGCTGGGACCAGCCTGGGATCATAGAATGTGTCATTGTCCATGGCAGGGGCTGGAATGAGATGCTCTTGGAGGTCCTTCTGATCCACACCATGCTGTGATGCTCAGATTCCTCTGCTGCAGAGCCCACGAGCTGTTCCTGAGGTCCTGGCAGTGATCCTGTGGAGGGGACTGCCAGGAGACCCTGCAGGGAGCCAGATCAGTGTGCCCAGCAGCTCCAGCCCGTGAGCCACCAGCTTTCTGTTGTTCTCCCTAAGTAGCTGTGGAAGTTGTGCCTATCAGTAAATCTTCCCCATCCCCATGGCAGCGTGTTCGCTCCGATAAGGGCGCTGCGTAATGGCAATTATGTTTTCATTTGTTGTGAGAAAACTTAATACGCAGAGTGGCAGAGATGTTATTCATCTGCTGTTAATTATGAGCTACTTACTGCAGGGAATCATGCAAAACCAAAAATGTGTAGTCAAATGCAATAAAGGGACGCAGCTCGTGCTCCTGCTTCTGTGCTGGCTGGATTCAGTGCCTGCCACCAGTTATCACCAGTGATGCAGCGTGGCCCCGTGGGTGACCTTGCCTGGGGCTCTGCAGCAGCTCTGGGGACACGAGTGCCAGGGCAGAGGGGTGGGCAGATCCTTGGGACCACGATGCTCAATGTAGCAAACCCATGGGACTGGCTCTTGAGGTCTCTGTCTGTGCCAGCAGCTCTGGGGACACGAGTGCCAGGGCAGAGGGGTGGGCAGCAAACCCATGGGACTGGCCCTTGAGGTGTCTGTGCCTCTGTGAGCTCTGAGGGGAGCTGCAGGAGCATCCCAGCAGAGCCCAGCTGGATGGAGGAGCTCGAGCCCCTGCCTTTTCCACATGGATGTGTTTCCCCCCTGGAAGCACCAGGAAGGGGGGGAATGCTGGGGCTGTGGTCAGTCTCTGATCCCAGGAGCAGGAGTTGGAGGTCTCTCTGCTCCCACTTGGGTCAGCAGTCCTGGTTTTCCCCCAGACAGCCCTAGTCCCAGTGTGGGAACACAGCTGTATTTCATAATGTGCCTGGTTTGGGATTCCCTGGGATGAGGAAGGTGCTGTCCTTGGATGCAGTGAGGGATGCCAAGGTGTCCAGGGCTGGAGCATGGGACAGGGGGAGCGAGGCTGAGGGGCAGAGCTGGGTCTGTTCAGCCCAGGGAGAGGGCGAGGGGAGGTTTCATTGCTGACAGGTGAGAAGTTACGTGGAAGATGGGTCAGGCTCTTCCCAAAGACACACAGTGGGAGGATGAGAGGCACCAGGAAGTCCTGATTAGCTATAAAAGTAATTATGGCCCTCCATGGTGGTGAAACATTGAAACTGAGGCTCAGAGAAGCTGGGGAGTCTCTGTTTCCAGAGGTATTTGGGACTCCAGTGAGGAAGGTCCTGAAGAACTTGCTGCAGTTGGACCTACTGGAGTGTATGGGCTGGACTAGAGACCTCCAGAGCAGACTTTTGACCTGTAAAGTTTGTTCCTTAGAAGGCATTAGGATGGTTTTGATTTCCCTGGACATAGGATTGGTGGTGGCTCCTCATCCTACTGAGCTCCTGAGCTCTCCTTGCCTCTCTGCTGGCCCAGGGAATGTCTCAACTGCAATGCTGAGTTATATCAGAAGTCAGTGAGACACAGAAGCTGCCTTGGGAGGAGTGAGAATGACACAAAAACATTTATTTGAGATGGCAGGAAACAGACTATTGAAGAAGCAAGGCTAGGATGCTCCTTCCCTGAGGGAGCTGCTGCCTGGACAGAGCACACCCTGCCCCTGCAGCTGGAACATCACCTGCCCCAGGCCTGGAAACGCCCTTCCATGGGCAGAAATCTGTCCTGTGGGTAAGAAAAGGAGGAAATAAGCAGGGTGTGATCTGCAGGACAGCTCAGGCACTGATGAGGATTGTCTCTAATGTGTTTTTGAGCACTGTGAGCTTAGCAGCCTGACATAATGTAGGAAGCACTTTAATTCCCAAAGAAAGATCTTTTTCTTTCCCTAGAAAGTAATAAATAAGAACTGTAACTTCTGTGAGGCACATTTCACTGCAGGTCTGTGCCATATCTACTGAGAAACTTCCTTCTGAGTGTACCCATTAAGGATATAACAGGAGGAACGTTACCTGTGTTTCCATCCCCTGTAGGATCTCTGCACTGGGACTTCACAGAGGTTTCCACCTGACATCACTCCCTGGTGGCACAAAACTTGGATTTTGCAGGGTTCAGTGCTACTCCTTTGCCTTTTTTACACAAATATTCCAGCTGAGTTCCCCAGACAGAACAGGGGCTCACCAGACCCAAAACCCCACCAACACATTCAAGCCTTAAAATAGACACAGGTGCAAACATTATTCAGTATTTGAATAACAACTCAATTCTTGTTGGATCTTTCTAGGAATGACCAGGAACAAAAGCAGGAAAAAAAAAAAGAAAAAAAAAAAAAAAAAAAGAAGTGAGATTCATCTTCTCAGCCCTCAGCTGTGAATTTTCTGCTCGGCTCTGCTGCTGAAACCAAGAGAGCAGATGCTTCCTTACTCTGCAGAAACACAGCGTGTGAAACAGTATTTTAACAGCTTTATCTGGTATTTTATATCTCACTGTCAAACATAGCAATGATTCCACTTCTATTTGGGTAAGTAATCTGAAAAGAAGGCAGCAATAATCTCTCAGGAGAGCCAGGCACGGGACTAATTACTCCAGCTAGAGATTTGTAAAGACACATTTTCAGTGCTGGGATTTTATCATTCCACAGGGTAATTAAAAGACAACCCTGTCAAAAGAAGTTTTGCAGTCTTAAATATTCTTTTTCCACTATGAAGAATAACCCTTTCCAAGCTCAGCACTGGGATGGTTTTATTTCCCAGGGGTGGGTGAGGGGTACCCATGGTACCTGCCCACCTGCCAGCTCAGTGTCACACTTGGGCAGAGCAGTGGCTGTTTCTGTGTCACAGAACCACTGAATGGCTTGGGGGAGAAAGGACCTTAAAGATCATCTCATCCCACCCCCTGCCATGGGCAGGGACACCTTCCAGGGTCCCAGGCTGCTCCAAGCCCTGTCCTGGCCTTGGATACCGAGTGTTGGGAAGGGGGGAAGCATGGTCAGGTTGTCAAACGCTCTAAGGTGGAGTCAGGCATCAACAACCAACCAGAGGAGGAATCCCTGCTTGGGATTTGTTTCTTCAGTGAAGCACTTGCTGAAATCAGAACAATTCAAACTGAAAGAGGGGAAATTTAATTAGATATTCAGAAGAAATCCTGCCCTTTGAGTGTGGGCAGGCCCTGGCACAGAGAAGCTGTGGCTGCCCCTGGATCCCTGGCAGTGCCCAAGGCCAGGCTGGACGGGGCTGGCTCAGTGGAAGCAGCAATGATCAAAGCAGGGGTACAAAAGCTGACTGACTGCCAGAGGGAATTCAGACCCAGCTTAGCAGATACTTGGAGGGACTAGTGACATTCAGGGCACACTCCTTGGTTTCCTGGGGTACTTCAGATCTCTGGTCAAAGAGTTGGACTTCTTAACATCCACAGTCTCCTCCAAGGCTGGTGCTGGGCTTTCCAGAAGCTGTCACTGAGCCATTTATTTTTCTGGATAACTTGGCAATGTGGACAGTTTGAAAATCCAAGTGTGGGCTCTGCCTGCACATCCCCCCTGGCTCCCCCAAAACAGGGGGCATTCAGCACAGCCTGGCAATGGCATGGGATGGTCCATGCAGGTGGAAGCAGCACATCTGCACTGCCTCATCCATGGCATGCCAGGTCAGCCTGAAACCTCTGTCTCCTACCTGTTGTCCCATGCAGCCCCTTTCTGCACTTTCTTCCTTGAGTCTCCCTGTTTTTAAGCTGGGTTTTTAGCCCAAGAAAGGATTTGAAAGTTAAGGAGTTAATTCCTAGAGAAACAAAAATCTTTGGCACTAATTTTAGTGTCCATGGGTAGAAAGGAAACTGGTGGCCTGAGAGCAAAGCACTGCACCTGCACCTTGCCAGCCTTTTTTCCTCCTCTCTGCTTGTGCCTTTTGATGCACGTGGGGAGCAGGGAAATGGCAGCCCAGTGACACTGATGTGACACGTGTAATGAGAAGGGATTAGTGTAAAATGTGATGTATCACCAAATCAGCATCACCCAACTGCCTGTGCCTTGGCATCCTGCCGGTTTCAGTCTTGATCCAAGCATTGTTTAATTGCCTAATGGTTATACTTAATTTATCTACTTTTAACTCGCTGTGAGCATGGAGAAATGGAAATTCAGCATTAGGAGATCACTTAACAAAGGAGTCCTTTTCAGAGAGGTTAACTTCTCTTGATTTCTTTCCCTGCAGAAGGAATCTGTGAAGATTTCAGGCTCCAGCTGTGCCAAATCCTGGCAGATGGCAGCTAAAGCCCGGTGGCAAGATGGGTGGATCCAGTGCTGCATCACCAGCTTGATTTTCCCTTCCAGCAGCAGCATCCTTTACTCAGGATCCTTTCCAGCATCCTTTACTCAGGGTCCTCTCTTCCCTGCATGGATCACTCCTCAGCTGGAGGCTTCTTGGAGATGCAACAGTGGGGAAACCTGAGCATCAAACTGCAGGTGGCTGCTGGGCCATGAGCCAGTTGAGTTGGTAAAAACTGTAAAAAAGGGGCCATCTCTCCAACTGAGTTCAACTCTCATGGAATAACAGTCTCTGACCATGGAAATGCACCTGGGGAGGGCTCAATCAGCTGTGTTTGTGTCCCAGCAGTCTCCAGATTTCCAGTCCAGTTCTAGGACTGGTGAAAGTGGAGAGACTCTAAATTCCCATGGGCAAGACCCTCTGGAGGAAGAGTAAAACAGCAAATTTAGAGGAGTTTCCCATTTTCTCCATCTCACCCAGGCACCGGGGCCTGGCTGCAAGTGTCAATCAATTCAGCCATTTACTGGTTTTATTTTTTCCCAAATCCATATTTAGAATCTTTCTCATATTCCTGTGAAGACAATTCCCTATCACCCTCTTTACCTGGTAGGGAGCACTCTGATCAACAGGAACTCTGTGCAAGAAACAGCCTAATTAAGCAAAATTAACATTTTATCTTCCAACACTAACATTTAATCCTATATTCATGCAACCTGCTTTAAATATACTCCCTGCACATCCCTTCCTGTAAGTCTCTCATGCTCTGCCAGCTCCACTCTGTTTTTATCCATAAGGAATTGGGCTCGTACCTGTGACAGGTGCAGAGTGTGTTGAATCTTTTGATCATCACACAAACCACTCATCCTGATGTCCTTTAATCTAAGCAATGCAAAGAAAATCCTATGCACTCGCTTTATGCTCCTTCCATCTCCCCAAGTTTAAACAGGAGGCTCCGCAGCTACAGATCAATGGACCTAAATTGTTTGTCTTTAACTTAGGTGGGTTTAAAGGAAAGCTGCTCAGCCCAGCTGTCTGGAAGTTCACAGGCTGGGAAGGGCTCTGTGCTGTTTAGTGATGGGGGAATTTGAGTTACCTTTGAAACTTGGTTTGCTTTTTACAGCAGTCAAGTAATTAAACAGGAAAGAAAAATCACAGCACATCACTTACTGCTACATCCCCCACGTCTTCCTCGTTGTGCTGAAGCTCAGAGTGAAATCCTTTAATTTATCAATTATTAAGAATTTCTGTAATTCAGAAATGGGGGTTGGATTTTTTTTTTCTCCCTCTGGGAATTGTTCCTGAATAATTTGTGTGAAATAGCCAATATTCCCATCTTGCTATTGGTTCACATGGGTGGGGTGAGCCATACATGTGTTCCTGCCTCTTGCCTGGCTGGTTGTTGTTCCCAGCCAGTGAGGCAAGAATATTGGGATGGAAGATCCCACCTTGTGATGAAAAATAGCTCTGCTTTTGGTGAAGTGTCCACTCACACTTTTCCCCTCCAGCAAGTAACTGAACATTGTGGGAAAAGAAGAGGAAAGGGGCAGTGGAGGATCTGGGGCTGGTCGTGGTGCTCACGTAGCTTGGATGCAATCCCTGTGAACCACCCAGGTTCTGCAATCCCAAACAGATTCTGTTAAATCCCAACCAGCGTTTTTTTCTCTTGGGTGCTTTCCTACAGCCTCAAGCCCATTGGCTCCAAAAAAAAGCTTAAATGAACCCCAAAAATAGTGGTACCATGAGGGAGCTCCATAAAATCTTCTTATTTCAGCTGCCCAAAGAGGTGTGAGGAGAGTCCAGGAGACTCCCCTGCTGAAAATGCAGCCTGCTGCTCTACCTCCTAGATAACCTTGAAGTTCACTTCAAATATAAATATTCTGCCATGAGTGGGGAGAAAATGTCTCTCTGTAGGGCCTCGAATTCTTTATTTAGGAAAAGCAGGTGCTGTTCCCTTTAAAGCTGCCACCAGGAGGTTACAAGCCAAAAAAAAGCCCCAACCCCAAAGCTCCCACCATGCTATGCAAAACACCACAGAAAGCTTTTTTCCATTACAGTGGTCACAGGCCATTTTGCTCTTCACTGGTGACAGGGGACCATTAGAATACAATCCCTGATGCCTGCGTATCGTAATGAAAATCATATTTCTTCCTGAACTGCTACATCAATTGTCTTTTTAGTAACCTGGGAAGTGCAGCTCTATGCAAACCAGGGAATGGTCCTTCACTCTTAATCTGTTCCCCTGCAAGATAAGTGATAACTTCTTAATGTAACTTTCCAGTCTGGTAAATAAGAAGTAGCTACAACATGATCCTGTGGTTTAAATAGAATTGTCTTCCTGAGACTGAGTAGCTGCTTTCCATCCTCCCCTGGGCAGGAAAACTGATTTTGATAAAATCAGAGCATCCCTCTCTGTCTCTCTCCTTCCCTGGCACCTGCCTGAAAAATCTGCAGGCAGGGCCATTTGCATTTCTGAAATCGTGTGCTGTGGGAACTCGGCCTAAAAAATGTGTGCTGGTGGTGAGATGCTGTCCCAGCTCCTCGGTGCTGCTCTGCACAGAGCAGGGGTGGGTGAGGAGCTTGGGGCTGGCCTGGGAGCCGAGGGCAGGGGGAGTGGGCACGGTGGGGGAAGGAGGAGACAGCAGTGGGGACCTGCACTGCTCTCCCTGCCACCAGGCACCAGTGCCACCACTCTGCCAGCACCGATTTCTTTGCCTGGGACCTGTTTGCTGAACCCTGTGTGATGCTCCTGTGGCCACCAAGCCACTGGCTGTAGCTGCTCCTGGGGCATCTGGTGCATCCCAAATGGGAGGTGGGCACTGGGATAGGGCTGGGGGTTCCCTGGGAGGGCAGCTGGGATCTGGGATAGGCAGCAGGCACATCCTGACCCCCTCTGGGGGTGTCCCACCACCACTGCAGAGGTGCCCAGCTCTGCAGGGACTGCAGGCTCCAGTGCTGCCTTGTGTGCTACCAACGACTCAGCCAACAGGAGGGAATGCAGAGCCACAGGATCGTTAGGCTTGGAAAATACCCCCAACATCATCAAGGTCCAGGCATCGACCCAGCACTGCCAAGGCCACCACTAGCCCATGTCAGTAAGTCCCACACCTACCTGGTTTTTGAACACTCACAGGGACGGTGACTCCTCCACTTTCCTGGGCAGCCTGTCCCAGGGAATTCCTGATGATGGCAGATACTTGGGTGTGCTGGGTGGAAGTGGCCCCCAGTCCAATCTCTGCAGCATCTCCTGGGGGTTGGGGATACCTGCCCAGCTGAGTGACAAAGGCTGATTTTCCTCCTGGAGGTTTGACTGCTTTGTATTTCTGCTTACCATACTGGCCCAAGCCTGCATCCTTGTGATAGAAACTAAGATTTCTATTTGCAAAGACTTCCTTGGCACCAGGCAACAAGCCCTGGGGAGCTGCCAGACCCTCCCTGGGGAAGGAGCCAGCACAGGAAAGGCGCCAAACACCCTCCTGACTGCCTCCCACCACTGCAGGCAGCTCCCAGAGGGCCCCCATTCCTTGAAATCCCTTTTCCAGGCATCCCAGCCAGGAAAAGAGAGGGTGAACCCTGGCTCCAGCTTGGTCAAGACAGGAGGACACCGCTCCCTTCCCTCTTCTGTCTTTTCCCCTCTCATTCATCTGCACCTTGAGGGACAAATAATTCAATCTGCTGGTGGATTGGCAAAGACTTTAATGAAAACACAATTTATTTGTTGCTGCCTGATACATCAGCAGACACAAGGCGAGGGACTGAGTAATAACAGGTCTGGAAGGGCAGAGCAGAGCGTGCCACCAGCAGAGGGGTGTTCCAAAAATGTATGATTTCAGTTTCTGGTTTAATTAGAATTTATTTTAATTGGCTTTGCATCAACTAATGAAACAACTGTCATTGATGAACTGCTGCTGGGCAGGCTCGAGTAGATTTTAATCTCTAACCAGCAGCTCAGGCAGCTCGTGTGAGGGGAGACTGAGGAAAGTCTATTAGAGACAGACATCAATTCAAAATTACTCATCTGAAGGAGTATTGATGCAGAGAGGAAACCATTAGAGAATTGTCATTGTGTAACTGAGCCAAACCCAGGGCTCACCTTAGG
>JACBWW010000027.1:9572516-9594111 GCA_020086605.1 Lanius collurio
TTTTTTTCCCCTCTTCTTTATTATTTTTCTGGACTGAAATGGATTTTTTTGATATATTGAATATATTTAATATTCAAATGCTGTGAATTTGCAGGACGGAGCAGACAGAGACTGCCTCTTGTGATAAGAGACATTATTACTGTTGTGAAGAATTCCTTTAAGATTCCATCTTAATCGTTCTGCTATTGAAATGGAAGAATAAAGTAATAAAATTAGATGTTTTGAAAAGACTTGATTAAAAAAGTAATTATCCTGCCAGCTCGTGGATTCCCACGTCCTGCCAGGTTCCTCCAGCTCGGGCCCTCTCCTTGCCCAGCCCCTCTGCAGAATCCCAAGGGGATGGAACAACTTTGTGTCTGGTCACAGCTGCTTCTCCTCTTCTCCCTCTGGACATGCTTTGGGGCTGTTTTGGGGGCTGGTCCTGTGCCCCACGGGGTGGGATTTGTTGGGGTGTCCTGTCAGGGTATGGAGTTGGACTCAATGAACCGTGTGAGTCACTTCCAACGCAGGATGTCCCATGGTTCTGCCATTCCTCTCTCCCCAGCTGAAGTCTCCCACCCCAGGCAGAGAGACCAGGCAGCCCCACACATCCCATCCTCCCCTGGCAGCTCAGTGCAGCTCTGGATGCCCATGGGTGACCACACAGACACTGGGCAGGGTGCCCTCAGGTGCCCTTCAGACCCTCCTGGAGGCAGGGAAAGGCTGGAGGGAAAGGCACAGCTCCCTCTGGGCAGCCTCCATTCCTGCTTTGTGGCTTCACCAGCCTGTGGGAGCGTGCACAGGAGCCCTGTGAGCTCTGGGGCACTCAGGCAGCACCCCCAGCCTGTCCTTTGGAAGTGTCTCATGCCATCAAGCACCATTTCTGGGTGACAACCTGGGGCTGGGGTCCCCACAGCCTGCACACCTCCGACCAGGCCAGACACAGGACACAGGATGATGCCTGGGAACCCCCTCCTGGTGCATGGGATGGGGGCAGGGTCTGCACAAGCACTGGGCCCAGCTGCAACTGGCCCTGCTGGAGGGACAGGATTTCCCCAGGAGGAGGAGAGGAGGGCTGGCTGCACTCAGAGCCGTGCTGGGCCTCCCAGACCCTCCCAGCTGTAATTGTGCAGCTCGTTCATTCTGCATTTCTAATGGAGAAACACAGATGGTGACAGCTGAGTGCAAAATGCATCTATTAAAATCTGCTGCTGATTGTTCCTCATAATAGGCTTGGGGTTTTTTTGAAATCTGCTGCAGAGAATACACATCCTCATCAGGAGTGGAACAGGTTACATGAGACTCATCCCTTGTCTGTCTCTTGCCCATTGCCAGGCTTTTTTTGACCATTATTCATTATTTTTATAGCAGAATAACTGGAGATCCTTTCCTGCTGGAGCTGATTGGGAGTTAGTTCTGTCCTGGCTGATTTCTCCAGCTGGAGACACGAGGCCTCCCAAGGAGGGTGCCTGTCCCAGGAGAAGGGCTACCTGCACCCCAAGGCTGCCCTTTGAACAGCTGGAGGCTCTGGTGGCAAGGTGGCACCTGAAAAACCAGGGTGAGACCTTCTGCTGGACATCCTGAATGCCAAGGACATTTAGTCTGAAGGGTGATCTGGAGAAGCTCTGCCTGGCTCTGTGCACAAGATTCCTTTTCATGTGTGAAGCTCCTTCAGCTGCAAGGGGTTGATCCAAATCACTTCAGGGCAGAAGTAGAAATGTATTTGGCCACAAAGAGAGATTTTTGGGAGCCAGGAGAGGCCGTGAGACCAGGCCCATGCAGCCAGGCTGGGGAGGAGAACACTTTTGTGCCAATATTCCCAACTTTCTGCCTGAGGAACTTTGGTGGAGCAGAGAGGAGGGACACTGGGAACGTGGCTCCTGCTGAGCATGGCAGGGTGCTGCAGGCATGGAGGAAATGAGGTGCCATCTATCCCCAGGCTGAGAAGGCAGCTCAGAGATTTATTATCCATAAGGTGCCCTCATCACCCACGACCTGCAGGTCAGGGCACATCCATGCAGGGGCCAGTGGAAGAGCTCTCAGATGGACACAGAATTTGATGCCAAGTGCAGATATCCCCACTCGTGCCCAGTGCTGGGAGCATGCTGGGCTCCCTGCTGCCAGGCTGGGGGACTCCACATCCACATTCCACAGCCCCACCCCGCACTGACAGCCCTGCAGCCCCATCCCAGGGATTTGCCAGCCCACCCAGCTCTGCCCACAGCCCTGCACCACCTGCCTGCTCAGGACCTGCCTGCACCACTCACACTCTGCTCCCTTGCCACAGAAACCCATCATTTTGCAGGAGAAATTTTCCCAGCTGGCAAGACTTCCCCCAAAGCCTTGCTCTGAGCGGAGATCCCACCGCTCTGGCAGTGACCTTTTAATTAAGCAGTGTAGAGGACACTGCTCCCAGCCGGCTCCCTGAGTGTTTATATTTCAGTTTGGGCTACATCCAGCCCTGGTAAATCCATTAATTACACTTCATACAGTGACATTTACTGACAAATGAAAGATTTCATTATGTCCTCCTGCTTCTTCAAGCACAGTAAGACCTCGGACAAGCTCCCCTGAGCCCTGGCCCGGATTATTTAAGTACCAGTGCTGGACCTCCTTGTTACACACACGTCCCACCTGTGGGGAGGATTTAGCCAAAGATCTTCTCTCTGATCTCCGCTGTGCTGCTTGGATCCAGGGACTGAGAAGGCAAGGCTGGGTTCATCCTCCCCAGCCTGGCTTTTGCGCCGTGCAGGGACACAGGAGGCATCTCACTTCCAGGCAGAGAGAGGAGGTGCATTAAACTTTCATGGAAACAAGGCAGTGACAAAGGCAGAACATGAGCTCTCCCCTTGGCAGCAGCTCAGGAGGAGCCTGCAGGCCCAGCCCTGCCCTGATGGAAGGGCCAGGCTCTCTCAGCAGCTCTGATCCCTGCTCCAAGGGATGTCCCACCACGTGGCACCTCCAGGTGTGCTCTCTGAAATCCTTCTTTGTCCCACCACAGTGTGGTTTTGACCCCCGGGATGTACTGAGACAGCCAGAGATGGGAAAGCTTGGAAGGAGGGAGCCTGAGCTCTGGGGCAGGTTTGCAGCTCCTGAGCTCTGGAGAGGTTCACTGGAGGATGTGACCTCCATGGTTAGGGGTGCAATCAGAGGGAGTTTGAGTCCATGCAGAGGCCATTTTCCAGGATGGGATCCTGCTGTAAAGCCTGACATTCTCTCCCATGCCTGACCCCAGAGGCTGTGCTGCCCCCAGCTCTATTCAGCCCATCCTAGACACTGTGGTGGGAGCGGAGAGGGGTGGGATGGAGAGAACGAGCTCCTGTGAGCTCTCTGTTGGAGCAGCCACTGTTTGGAGCAGCTTCCACAGCAGCTTTGAACAGCCAGCTACCTTCAGATCAGAGCTGGTTCCCACCTTTCAGGAACTGTCCATCAGAACTCTGCCCCTGCTCATGCCCCATCCCAGCCATCCCACCACACTCACCTCAACCCTGAACCCTGGCAGCCCCTCCAAGAAGCACTCATCCCACATCCTTTTGTGTTCACCTCTAGTCCCTCCCAGGAGGGCTGCAGGGGCTGTGGACCAGCTCCCTGACAAAATGTGAGGCTGTGCTGCTCACCTGCATCCTGTAAATGTCCCTCAGTGGCAGCTGCCACAAGCCCTCCTTGGGACATCCAGGGATTGCTCCCTGCAAGCAAAAGCCCCGAGCCTCGACCCTCGAAAGCTGCTGTACCCAGTATTATTTCTGGCAGATCACTGGTGCTTAAATGACAGCTACATTAGCTGAGTCAATGCTGAGGATGTAAATGTGCAGCTGGCAGAGCTGGTGTTTAAGCAATAAGACATGACAGCAGTTGGGGTTTGAAGTGATTAGTGCCTGTGTTGGGTGTGCAGAGAGGCAGGAGGCTGAAGGTCAATTGGCTGGAAGGGCTGGCAGAGCACAGGGATCCCCGTGGTGGGCACTGCAGAGCCCTGGGCTGGCAGGACTGAGCTGGGCACTCTCTGAGCACCCTCACCCCAAGGGGACCATGCCTGTGGCCAGCAGGCACTGATGCTGTGGATGTGAACAGAGCTGGTGTGGGGTCATGGCTCTGTGAGGACTTGGTTGGGCTGTGCAGATGTCTGTGGCACTGCTGTCCCCTCGCTGTGCCCCTGCAGGTGTCTGTGGGTGCCATGTGCTGTGCCCCCTCCATCCCAGCTGCTCCAGCAGGACAACTGGAGGCAGGCACAGATGTGCCCTCATGCTGGGGAACACAGAACCATGGAATCAGAGGGTACCCTGAGCTGGGAGGGACCCACAGGATCCTCCAGCCCAGCCCCAGCCCTGCACAGACCCCCCAACAACCCCACCCTGGGCATCCCTGGCAGCGCTGCCCAAACGCTCCTGGAGCTCTGGCAGCCTCAGTGCCCATTCCCTGGGGAGCCTGGGCAGTGCCCAGCACCCTCTGGGGAAGAGTATTTTCCTAATACTGGTATTCCTGACACATCCTAACTGTTCCTCCTCTTGTCTCATGCTTAGAATTCCTGGCTTAAATTCTGACTTTTTAGGTTGAACATCCCTGACGCAGCCCTGGCACTGGGATGGCAGTGAGGTCCCTCATCAAGTGACCTGCTCCAGGAGGGAGCTGTGAGCTCAGGACCAAGGAGCATCCTGCTCCTGCTGCAGGATTTGGCAGACAGGACATCTCACCCCTGGCTGTAGCTCCTGCAGTGCCAGCCTGCTGGATCACCTTCCTTCTCTCTTCTTGCTCCACTCAGCACAGGAGAGTTTTCCCACCCACTTGACTTTCTTGTTGCCCTGCTTTTGCAAGTCTGAAGGTGGCCCTGGGCATGGGGTGAGGGGCAGAGCTTGCCTGGAGCCAGGGCAGGACAAAGGCAGCAGAGGAACAGCCAGGTCAAAGCAGAGTTTGAGCTCCAGGGGCTGCAGAGCAGGGGGCTGCAGGCTGCTCCTCTGCTGCTGGGTATTTCTCACCTGGCTGGTTTGATGGGGGCAGAGCTGCATGAGAGTGATGTTAACCCTTCCTTTCAAGAGACTCAAAGTTAATCTAAGCCCAAGAGGCAGGTGGGTGTTCCCCAGGAGCAGGGACTGCTCAATTTATTGCCCAGAGTGCAGCGATCCTGGTGACCTCCCTCTCTCCTGCACTTGTTTTCTCCTGCCACGAGAGAGGCTCAGTGGGGGTGGGGGGTCAGGGGAGTGGCAGCTCCTGCCTGGGATCTGCAAAGATGTCACACAGCAGGCCTGGCCCCGATGGGGAAAGGTGCAAGACGTGGAGAAGAAGGAAATCAGTAGCAGGAGAGGATTTCAGGTAGCTGAGCTCCCCTCCAGGGTGCTCTTACACCAAAACTGCTCCCACAGCAGAGAATTCTGTAAGGATTAGGGGAGACCTGAGTGGTGGTATTGGGAAATGCAATTATTTATGGAATCATAGAATGGTTTGGGTTGGAAGGGACCTTAAATGTTATCCCACTCCCCTGCCATGGGCAGGGACACCTTCCACTAGGTCAGGTAGCTCAGAGCCCCATCCAGCCTGGCCTGGGACACTTCCAGGGATGGGGCATTGTTAGACCATGCAGAGCTGGTTTGTGGTGCAGACTCCGAGCATTTAGCTGCTGGGTACAAATGGGACAGGAAAAATGCAGATAATTCCTGGCAGCTGTTGTGGTCCCTGTTGGTACCAGTGGTGTAGGCAGGTCTGGGACACTCAACACAGGCTGCTTGGCAGGGGCTGATTTCCAGGACTGCTGCTGATTTCCAGGATGCTCAGGGATGATCCCAAAACTGATGGACAGGCAGGAATCAGGAGGGTTGGTGCAATGGTCCACAGAGGAGAGGGATGGGCCAGAGGCAGGAGGGGAGGATCCAGGGCAGGAGGGATGGTCTGCACCTTAATCTTGGCAGAGCCAGGTGATGGTTTATATGGTCCAAGGGATTCTAGGGGCATATTTAGCCTGAGGACAGCTGGAGGAAGAGTGCCTGGTTCAGGTGACCTCTTTGGCTTGGTGGGTGTAGCTCAATGCATCTCCAAAGGGACCGGTTGGACACAACAATTGCCATGAGTGAAGGCGCCCACCTGCTTGGCATCAGCACTGACCCCAGCTCCGTGGGCATCCAGGAGCCCTGGTGAGGGACAATAATCCATGAAGCTGGAGCTCTACTGGAGTGATGGGAACACAGCAGGATGGTGGGAGGGTGGCAGGACGTGTGACGATAGAAGGAAGAGCATCATTAAAACACCAGGTGGAAAGAGCAGCCCGAGGGAATCCCTGGGGGTGGAAACCCTGAGGTCTAACAGCAAAAATATGCTGCAGGACTGCTGCACTGACAGCACTGGTGGGGAGAGATTGAGTGAGAGGAGCAAAACTGCAATTTTAGGCCAGGTAGTGATGGTGGGAAATGTCAGGTACCCACACACGGGCCAGGTCAGGGGTGGCACTACAGAGATTTTACTTTTGGGTATGACAAAATCTGTGTCCTGGAGGGATCAGCCTCACAGCCTGTGAGGGGCAATGCTGGTCTGGTTTAGCCTTGATGCAGAAGGTGCTGATGGGGCATCCCCTGTGCTTGGTCAGGCTTGGCAGTGAGGGCAGCAGGAGAATGTCCCTGTCCCGTGTGTGCTTGCCTTCCAAAAGGGAACTGCCTAAAAATGAGAGAAAAGGACACCAGGACTGGGCAAGGAGCTGCAGAGCAGCTCAAGGGGAATCCTATAAATCTGGTGGGGGTTGGTTTCAAAGAGCACTGCTTTTCCCAGCAGATTGTTGGGGCTGGCTGTCCCAAGGAGGGGGTGCCAGCAGGGTCAGGAGGGGCTGGCACAAATTCATGGAGAGCAAGTCCCTGGGTGGATGGACAGGACAGGGTCATATCTCCTGGAAGTGAGATCCAGGCTGGATGGAGCTTGGAGCAACCTGGTCCAGTGGAAGGTGTCCCTGCCCATGGCAGAGGGCAGTACTAGGTGATCTTTAATTTCCTTTCCAACCCAAATCATTCTGTGATTCCATCATTCTATGATTTTATATCCCCTAATCCAGAAGCTGAGGGCCACCCACCAGGGCAAGCCTGGATGCTGCTCCTAAGGCAGAATATCAGTTCTGGTGGCCCCTCACCCTCTTTACTTCCCTTTTGCACAGCTCTTTTCTCTGCAGGCAGTGTTCAGGATCTTAACCAAATGTGGCTTTTTAAAACATGTACTCAGAAACAATTTTTTGTTGTTGTTGATTTTCTCTCTGCAAATAAAAATACCTTTGGCAGAAGCAAATAAGCCTGAGCAGGTTTGTCAGATCCCTCATATGGAAAAAAAAAAAACAAAAAACAAACAAACAAACAAAAAAATCCTACAAGGTTTGTAGTGATCAGAGGCAAACAATGGGGAAATGTCCCAGTGAGGATGGGGATGGAGACAGGGAGTTGCACAAAGTGCAGAATTCACAGCCTGATCTCTGCTCTCAAAAGCCAGATCAGCAAAGGAAAAGCAAACCCCTCCCCTCACCTGGACACCCTCCACCATCACCTCCATCATCAGAGCCTCATTAAACCTCCCAGGCTTCCAAGGGGCTCCCTAAACCTGCCCTGCTCCCTCTGCCCGTGGCAGGGGTGACCATGGGCTGGTGGATCTGATTGTGACAGAAACCAGGAATAATCCCCTCACCCATTTATGTAACGAGGAAAATCCATTTCCTTTGTGCTCCAGCTCCTGCCTTGGCAGATTTGGGCTGGCACTTTGTCCCTCCCTTCCTCTGTCCCTCCTCTTGCTCCTTGTGTGACAGTGACAGCACAGCTCCATCCCTCAGCCCCAGTCTTTATCTGTGAGCTTCCCTGGCTCTGACAGTAAAAAATGGTCCTTTATGTGCTGCAGAAGTTCATAACGTTCCAGCATTGATGGGGATAGAGTGCAAAAGAAATAAAATCAATAAAATATTCAAAGCTTTCACATTATAAGCTCCAGCAAAACTTTTTACCAAATGTTTACTGTATAATAAATTCTATTAAAAAGCCCGAGCTTGTATGCTGAAGAGGGGTGGAACGTTGTCACTTTAATTGCAATGGCATAAATATTTGATATTCAGTAAATTAGATCTGTAGCTCTGAAAACATTCTTGCAAATGGATTTTTACCTGTAGCACAGTGCCATTAGCAGGAGAAAGTCAACACAGCCCCAGGGCCTGTAATTAACTCAACCCAAGCAGAACTAAACATTTTTGACAGTTTTCCTGGTCTGGAATTAACTGTCATAGCAGAGAATGAAAGGAAGTGCATTGTCACATTATGTTTACGTAAAGTCTGTAAAATGCTGTGTTTTGTATTTTTGTTTTGTTAAGTCTGAGTTTCATGCCCCATTATTTTTTTCATCATTAGAGACAAGCTTAAAAACAACTAATGATGGATTTTATATCCTCAGAGTAGTCTGAAAAAAAAAGAAAAAAAAAGGGGGAAGACATTAGTTGGGTAATTCAATTTTTCTTTATTTTTTTCTCTGTAATGAAGCATGGTACACTGTGCTCTGGTATAAATCATAATGCTGTGACATTTGAAGACATTAGAAACTCTGGTTTTCCTATCTGATGCAAGGTTCTCAGATAATAAGCAGTTGTCTAGCCCATGTCTGTCTATTTTCTTGCAGCTGGGGGAGGGTGTATGTCTGTTTTACCCTCCTTTTCTTTCCTCTTTTTAATTTTTTTAAGAAATTTATTTTGTATTTACAAAAATAACTGTCACTCCACTGAAATGCAAACCCTTGAGGGCAAATCTACTTAATGCTTCCCTGAAAGCTACTTATTGTCCAGTAGCTCAGAGAAAATCTGTATAGCAGTAATTGAAGGGATGTGTTGAGCTCCCTGACATTTTGTCCCAGAAATTATCTTACCTGAAAAAGAAAGGGGTATTTAGCAATTTGGGAATAGAAGGATGCTCATAAACAAGCTGATTAAAATAGATGGAGTTTGCTACATTTATAGTAATAACTTGGTCTAATAGCTTGCATTAAAAGGGGAAAACCTGTTTGGATGGCAAATAGATGTCTGCTGCAAGCAGGGATTGTGTTATAATCTTGTCTCTTTCCTGGCATATTGAGAAGACAAGCAAATAAGGAAACAAAAATGTCAAGATTTTTTTTTCTTCCTAAAGATTGCCAGATAGGGAGAAAAAAAAAAAATCAAGGCAAAATTAACAGCACTCTCAGCTCCTGCCTGTGCTGCTCTGCCAGGCTGCTCACCTCAATGAAAAGCTTTTATTTTGAATTTCTGAATATCTCAGGGAAAGAAGAGAAACCTCTCTTTTCCCAAGATACATCATGCAAGAAATGACCTCAGCTCGATGCAATTTTTATTTTGCATTCCATTTCAGCATAGAAGTCCCTCCCGTGCTGCTGCACCGGGGCCGGGCACAGGAGGGGGTTTAATGGTTCCTCATCAACCTGCAGCTGCCTGTTCACTTCAGTCTCCTATTATGGCATTTTCCACATCTTCATCCCAATCCAGAACCACTTCAGCGATGAGCACACAACATCTTCATCGAGAGAGAGAGAGAAAAGCCAGGAAGGCAGGAAAGCAGCCTCTGGGAGAGGGGAATCTGTGCAAAACCCCTTATCCAGGAGCTTTCTCATCACAGCAGGAAGGGGACCCCAACTCTGGGAGAATTATCAGGGGAGAGCAGAGGAGCTTTGGCTGCCCCTGAAATCAGCAGCTCGCTTTGGAGTCGCTCCATTCCGGTTGGGAATTGCAGCCATGAGAAATGTTCATGGGATTTTTGGCTGCAGCTCCTCAGGGGCTGGATGCTGCTGGTGCTGAGCACTGGTGGGACTGGTGGGAGCTGCCAGGGCTCTGCAGCTGCCCGGGGTGCTGAGCCCCTGCAGGAGCAGGAGAGGCTCCTGGGGAGCAGCACTGGCTGCTGCTGCTGCCTCTCTTCTCACTGAATTAGGCAAATTACAGAGCGCTCCAGCCTCGCTAAATTAATTAGCTCAATTAGGCTGGGGGGGATGCAGAGGCGTGTGTGTGCTTCTTCTCGCTTTCCTTCTTTGATCCCTCACCTCTTCCTGCAGGCCCTGAGGTTTATGGGCATCCCCCACGGGATGACTGGAGCCACTGCCATCCCTGGTGGCCCCTGGGGCTTCCCCCAGCCCGAGGGTTTTGGGGAGCCCTGGGAATGCTCCAGCCTGAGCTTTGAGATGGCTGAACACCTTCCTTCTCCCAGCTTGGCTTTGGGCTGGGGCTGAGATTTTTGGCCTGAGGGACTTTTACAGCCTGCCCATGGGATCCTGTCCCTGGATGCTGCCTCCAGCACCAAGCACGGCACACGTGGGAGGCTCCATGTCCCTGTCCCCTGGGATGGGGCACACCCTGCCCTCCTACCCCCTGGGATGGGGCACATCCTGCCCTCCTACCCCCTCACTCCTCCCTGCCTCTGCCTTCCCTCTGGCTGAGGGTTTGTTATGGGAAACTGAGATCTCAGTATGTGAAATACAGCACGGCCACTTTTCTGTCACCTCCTGCTCACAGCGTTTCAGGTCAGGCAGCTGCAATCCCCCCCTTGGCAGGTGCTGGGATCTCCCTTTTGGGATCAGGCCATGCCTCTGCCAAGCCCTTTGCCTCCCACCACCAGCAGAAGAGCTTGACATTCCATGAGAAAACGAGGAGCCGTGGGAATTCTGGGGACGCCCAGGTCCTGCTGCCGCCATGGGTGGTCACATCTTGCTCCCAACACCAGGAAGGTGATCAGGAACCCCATGCTGGAGCAACACCTTCACTCCTCCACCTGACCCCCTGGGAAGCTGCCACATCTAAAGCTCTTTTCTCATATTTGCATGTGATAAAAGATTCAGCACATGGAGAAGAACCCGAGTTCTGATCTATTGGTAGCAACTAAACAGTAAAAGACAGCACAGGGTCTATCAATACTGCTTAGCAGTGGAGCCTGGTGTAATCTCCTGCATGGCAAAATAATCAGGAGTGTCACTTTTCATAGGATTCATCAGAAACAATGAGACAGTTCACAAACAATCCTCGCCCAGCATTAACGATCAGATATAAAGAGACCTGAGTGCAATTACTAAAGAAAACAATTATGTGTCAGCAAATATATTCATCTTCATTTGATTTAAGCACTCACCTTCCATGGCTATAAAAGGGATTGGAATGTTAACTCAATTTGTGGGGCAGCAAATTGAGGCAGCACAGATGTGATTTCAGAGAGGTGGCGCAGAGGGAGGTTGGGGACAGAGCAGAAACACGGATGGGATGAAGCTCCAGGATGGACATTCCCATCCCAGCTCTGCATGGGGATCCTTCCCAAGACCTGGTGGCTTCTCTCATGCTTGGAGCACACCAGGAATTGACTGAGTTAAGGTTTTGTTCTTCTACCTCCCCTAAATCACCACTTTCCTCTGAATGAAAACATGTTTTGCAAAAACGAATATAAATGGAGAACTGGGTTTAGATCAAAAGTAACCTCCATTAAAAATTTTTCTCTCAATGCAAAGGATAGTAATTTTTTTTCCTTTAAACAAGATTAAATGTGTTTATTTGTGCTTGAAGAAAGCATCCATTTCTGCAGCTCTTTATCCTGGCCACAGCCTAGAGGCTGAGATACATGGAATAACCAGGGGCTTTCCGGTCTCCTCTGTGTTCCTGGGCTCTGATCTTCCAGTACATGAAGGCAGACTGAGTTTGGGCAGTTCAGCCTGGAGGAGAGCAGGCTCCAGGGAGAGCTTAGAACCCTTTCCAGTGCCTAAAGGGGCTCCAAGAAAGGTGGAGAGGGACTTTAGACAAGGACCAGTAGTAATAGGCCCAGGAAAAATGGCTTTAAGCTGAATGAGGGTTGATTTAGGTCAGATATTAGGAAGAAATTCGTCCCTGAGAGGGTGGGGAGGCCCTGGCACAGGGTGCCCAGAGCAGCTGTGGCTGCCCCTGGATCCCTGGCAGTGTCCAAGGCCAGGCTGGACATTGGGACTTGGGTCACACTGAGAGAGTGGAAGATGTCCCTGCCCGTGGCAGGGGGTGAAACTGGATGGGCTTTAAGGTCTCTTAAAACCCAAACCATTCTATGATCCTATGTGAGCTTTGGGATGTTCTCCAAACCTTGCTTTTCTGCTGCCTGGCTGTTGTTTCTCATCCCAGCTGATTCCACCAGCCTGGTCTCAAACCCCAGCCCGGTGTCTCTGCCCCTCCCTGACCTGCTGGGCAAAACTCCCTCTCCTGACCCACTTACCTGGGTGGGCAGAGGGCACTTCCCACCAGGCTCTCCCACTTGGGAAGAGAAGAGAAATGGTGGTGATTTGTCTGCCTGTCTAATGATGAGCTCGTTTGTGATCAGGTTGAAGGGAAAAGGAAAGTAACACCAGAAGGGGAGAAAAGCCCTTTTATTTATTTTATTTATTTTTTTTAGTGGGACTGTCACACGGAGTCAATTTGGGTTTTTTTTTACCAGTTCTGAATACTGACTCTTTCCTAACCATGAGCTCTACCCTACCCTGGCACCATGCTGGGGTTTTCTTTCCAATCCCCTGCAACCAACTGCACATTCATCCACTTTCCTGCTGCCTCTGCCTGTTCCCTGCCCCACCCCCCCGACGTGTACCAGCACAACATTACCTTTCTGAATGCAGGGGGAAACGAAGAGAGACTCAGAGAACATGTGAATCACAGGGAAGTGGTTTCCCTAGTGACAGTAACCACATGAAAGCTCTCACCGTTTACTCTCACGGGACCTTTTAGCACTTTGGATTGTGGGGAGAGCAAGAAATGGTAAAAAATGCTGTGGTTGGGAAAGGAGCAGGCGAACACTGAAATGCTAAATGGTGTTGGCAACCCATGAGAAGCCACCAGCAGCTCCTTGGGGGGTTTCCTGAGGTTTGCCCGTGCCCTGTGGAATCACAGAGTGGCTCTCAGGCCTCTTCTCCAAGGCAAAGTGCCAGAGATGTGGGGAGCCCCCAGCACAGCTCGCTCAGAGCCTGCCAGCACCCCAACAGCCCCTTCATTCCGTGTCACCTCCCCAGGCTGGCCTGTCCCCTTGGCAGCACCCTGGAGGTGATGGGGAGGAGGACACTGGTGGCTCCCCAGCACTGGGGACACCGCCTGGATCTCCGTGTGCCGGAGGCGAGAACAAACCTCGGGCTGGAAGTTTCAGTGTGCTTGGAAAGAGTACAACAGCAGGCAGAGAGGCAGATGGAAAGGGCAGGCAGACAATTATCAGTGTCTTTGGCTCACACTCAAGAGTTTTTTCTCCTCTCTCTCAAATGTCTTCGATTTTTTGAAGCATCTCTGACAGCAAATGAGAGCAACGCCATCCTGAGAGCCCAGAGAAGTGGTGTCCACATGGGAAACTGAGAAGAAAAGCATCCTTTGCTGGAGCAGGACTGTCTTCCTCTTCTGCATTGTCACCCTGGGCACATTAGCTTAATAACGAGCTTTTTAGCAGATTTCAGTGAACAAGAAGCAATTTATTTGTCGTCATGGAGACAAAGAAGACCTTCTGGAAAAGAGCATTGAATGAAGAGAAGAAGGTTTATTGTGCAGAGCAATGAGGCATTCACTTGGAACATTAGCATCACACAAAGCAGGCCATACAAGTGGTCTTGCTAACTTCTGGATGCATGGTTGGATGCGTTTTGGGTCCTGGCTTTCCCTGGAAAGGCCAAGAGGGGACTGGAGCTTGCTGCTCTATACGTGATATTTGATGTCCAGGCCTGTTCCTAGATGACTCTGGGAGGAAAGACAAAGGTTCCTTGTTGGTGCATGGCTGATCCTCACTGGTTGCATTTCTGCTGGGTGTTTCCAGGGACTGAATTCTGAAATTCAGCTGCCAACTGAACAAACTCCAAATAAGCCAAGAGCATGCATCTCAAAGTGTACTTTGTTCATTTATTTTGACAACTCTAGTGTTTCTTTAATTATTTATAACACTTCTTACTGTACTGGAGTAGATTTTTGTAAAAATAATGAAGACTTAGTAGTATAGCATCCATGATCACATCTGCAGGGGAAGGGGGAGGCAGGCAGCCACTCTCTGACGTGAGGGGAAAGGAAAATGTAGGTTGGAAGCAAAGTCTTCCTCCCTAAGAAAAGTTTTCAAGCACCAAAGGAGAGGGCAGACCTGTGAGACCCAGCACTGCAAGGGCTAAAAGGAGATTTTTTGGGGGGGCTCAGGTGAATTCCAGAAGAGCAGCTTCCTTCAGAAAATGTGGATTTGATGGCATGTGGATTTTGGCCTGTTGTGTGTCTCTGGAATGTTGTCAGGGGGAACTGAGGTTTGGAGTGCCATCAGTGGGGAATTGAGGTGCAGAAGGAAGCCCCACCAGGAGGAAGGGCTCTCCCACCTCAGCAAGGTGCACACACCACTTTGGGTACACGAGAATGTTTAACTTGAAGGATCATCCCATAAATTCCAGGATGTGGGTGAGAAACACCTTGAAACTCTTGATTTTGCAGAACAGGCTGAATTCCCTCCTGAGGCAGGGTGCAGAGTGATGTTCCAGTCTCAGGATTTCCAGCAGGAAGGAAGCACTTCTGCCACCCCTTCCAAGGGAAAGGCTGAGGCTGTGCCTGGCAGAGGGTGCACAGGGGAGCACCCCGAGGTTTGCTACCTCCACACCTTGCTGACATTGATAAGGGAGATTTCCCCAATGGGAAACTTGTCCTTTTTGCCCCAATTCCTGGCCATGTTCTCCCCAGGGAGTCAGGAGCACCATGGCTTTGTCCTCCTTGGAGCACACCCCACCACAGGCATCTGGAGCCACTGCAGGTGCCCCAGAGAGGCGGGGAAAGAGGGAAGGAAGGTCCCAAAGGACGTGGAACAGCTCACAGAGGTCAGAGAAGACTTCTGGTAGGAATCTGTCCCCAGAGCAGGGCAGGAAAATATGGGCAGTGCCTGGCTTCAGGTGAGGGGCCACTGAGGATCCAAACCTCCTTGCCAAGAGGACTCTCTCATTCCCACATGCAAAGCCTGTCCTTATTGAAGAGAAAAGCTCGTTCTACCAGGCAAACGCTGGAAGAATGCAAAACCACAAAGAGTTTATATATTTAACCCACACAAGGAATATAATTATTCTTTTTAATCAAGTCTATTCAAACCATTTATTACTTTATTCTTCCATTTCAATAGCAGAATGATTAAGATGGAATCTTAAAGGAATTCTTCACAACAATAATAATGTCTCTTATCGCAAGAGGCAGTCTCTGCTCTGTCCTGCAAATTCGCAGCATTAAAATATTAAATATATTCAATATATCAAAAAACCTCCATTTCACTCCTGTAAAACAATTCAGAGGATATGAGGAAGAACCAGAATGGGGCCCATTTACAGACTGCAAACAAATTCAAAAATAGGGAAAAGGGAAAAACTGCAGCATACACAACGAGCTGCAAATGGAACTCTGGCTCCAGAAATCCAACTTCACAGCAGAGGAGGCCTGGGGGGGAAGGACATTATCATTTTGAAGACTCATTTCTATCAGCACACTCTGTACATTATATAAGAGCCAGGCCTCTTTCAGCTCTCGATTTGTTGTCATCTTGTTTTTCAACGCACCACGTATTGGTAAGGGCAAAACTTCATCTGCACCCTGTACAGGACACACTTTTCAGAGGGTAAAACAGAATAATAAAAAGGTAGAAAGTAGTGGGCTATGAATAAAATCTGTTTCTTCCCCAGCACCGGGGATACCTCATCAGGAAAGGCACGGATGTTGCAGTGAAGAGTGAGGCACAGCTGAGAGGTGACAAGGGCAGGTCTGGCTGAGCCTGCTGGGGCATTTGGGCATCCCAACCCTTTTGGGATGGCTCTCATGCTCTTCTTATATTTGTTTTATTATTTTGTTATATTTATTAGTAGTATTAATTAATTAATTTATTTATTATATTATTATTGTCATGTTCTTATTACAGTTTTAGGTTCTTAGGACACCTGGATTGCAAGGCACAGGTCTTCTGGCTGAGGGGGAGGCATGCTGGTTGTATTTTCTAGGTTAATTTTTCCTCCTGCTTTTGACTGTGGAAAGGTTTTGGGCAGCCTGAAATGGATCTTACATAATTTTAGGAGAGGTGTTTTAGAGCCTTCAGTTTTCAACACTTTATTTGCTTCATGTATAGGTAACAAAGTACTGTGAGTACTATGAGTAAACAAGTAGTAACACAGGAATGAGCAGGGATTTCGAAGTCTCCAAATTTTATTTATTAAACAGCTCCCGGGTCCAGCCTCTATCCATGACTCAGTGGCCTGGCAAGGAGGTTTTAAAGCTGCAGCAGTTCCAGGAGGCTGAAAACGTTTCTCTTCACCAGTGAAATGGTGCTGGGGGTCCCAAACAGGCAGTGAACATGGGAGGTCGTCCCTGCAGTGGGTGAGACCAGTCAGGATCCCACCCTGATGCCTCAGAGCACCACTGGCCCCACAAACACACAGCTTTTTTCAGTTTACAGGGTAATCCAGCACCTGGGGATCTCATCCAGAGCTCTGAGAAGTCTTCACATGAATCTTGATAGCCTTGTGGATCTGGCCTCCAGAATGGGATAATGCTGAGTGTTTCCCATGCTTTTTTTCCCCCAAAAAAAGTTCCCAAAGCATTTTTAGGCTTTTATTTTGCACTGCACCAAAGATCACCAAAATCCCCCCTGCAGGGTGGTCCAAAGCAGGAGTTTAAGCTGGCTGGATCTCTGAGGGCTTTCTCAAGGAAGGCCATGAAGGAGGCTGGGTGTGATTTCTGGAGCTGTGCTGAGCCAGGACACGAGGTCCCTCTTGGCAGAACCTGCCAGTGGCACAAAGAGCCCAAAGTTTAGTTTGGCACCTTCATTCCTGCCCAGGCTGATACCTGAGAGGGAAAAGCTACAGGCTAAACCCTTCACCATCCTGGGGGTGGGTCTGAGCAGCTCCTGAGCAGGTGCTGATCCAGCTCATTTCCTCTTAATGCACGGCCATGGAGAGACCCTCCGGCCTCGGTCACTGCAGCATCTGCTGGATGTTCTGACCAATGACCCAGAGATGGAAGTGTTACAGTTTGAGCACTGAAACCTTCATGTTCAGCCTGCATTTATTTATTTTCACTGGCAGGCAAATTGAAAAGCCTGAACTGCCCATGCAGAGAAAGGAAAAAGCTCTGAGGAGCAGGAGGGAGAGCTCTGGGTGGGCTGGGGGTTGTGATGGCCTCTGGGCAGGGTGGCAGACACCTCCCAGGTGGGATGTGCACCTCAGCTTTGGGCAAAAGCTCTGTGTGCAAGCTTGAAATATCCTCATTAAAATCTTCTCTGGGCAACTCCAGCCACCCCCCCTTTCCTTGGGGTGGATGCAGCATTCAGAGTGGGGGGGATGATTGCTGAGAGCACAGGGGACCCCTTAAACCAGAATGACTTCCTGTGGTTCAGATGAACAGCATCAAACCAAACGTGACCCAGCTGCCCCAATCCACCAAGTGCTCAGCCTGATTTTGGGGACAATGCACTGTCCATGCCCTGGGATGTGGGGGCAGCACCTCTAGAGACCCTCAGCCCCTCGAAGCATCCATGAATAAATCAGTCAGGGTGAGGTTAACAGGCAAACTGTGAGACCATGTGTTCCACCTGGGTGAGCAGGACTTGGAGTGAAAGCAGAAATGAAACATTTCTTCAGCAGTCTCTGCCAGGCTCCTCCCCTTTCCATTGTCATTATCAGGACTGATTTTTTATACAGCACTCAAGGTTAAACAAACTGTGCCCACTTCTCAGCCTTGCTGGGTTGGGTGGGAAGGAGGCAGGCCTGGGCACACCATGAGGTGGAGGTACAGAGGTGTTCAACAAGCTCCCTTTGCTCTGAGATCAGCTCCCTCCAGCCCTTCTTGTCCCCTCTCTCTTGGCAGCATCTTGACCCTGAAAGTCAGAGCCCTTCCTCCCTCTGCAGCTTTTGACTCAAAATCCTGCCCTCCACTCCAGCTGTGCCTTTGGAGGAGTTTGACTGCGTGCCAGGAACGCTCTGACTGAGCCTCCTGATGTCTTTCATCTTTACTCCTTCCCTCCTGCCAGGCAGAGCTGGGACCTGCTCTCCAGAGAGACTCCAAGGCAGGGATGTGTCCCTGCCACAGGGAACCCCACCAAGGAAAGCACCCAAAATGTCTCAAAGCACCACAAGATGCTGAAATCTGCAGCTCCCTTGAAATCAGTCCTTCCTCCATAAAGCATATTCTGTCTCTTTTGTTAGAAAAATTCCTGAACCACCAACCCCTTGCTTATTTTTCCCATGTCCTTGCAGGTGTCCACACAGCAAGGCAAAGACTTCACCCTCCAGCCAGGGCTGTCTGTCCATCCCTGGAATAAAGGATACAGTGGTTTAATTTGATTTTCAGGTTATGGTAGTAAAAAGAGATGCAATAGATAGGAAAAAATGTGGGGAAAATAAAAATTATCAACAAGAAGGGAAACACACGAGGACAAGGACAGCAGCAATTCTGCAAGGAGAGAAGCTGGGTGGACCAGGATTGTGAAGGAAGAAGAATCAAACCCTTCTTCTCATTGCAGGAAAAGTCTGGACCACAGCCACCAGTGATGTTTGGGAGTAGCATCATCCCCTTTGTCTGGGGCTATTTTCCCAACAAGTTTTGTTCCAGAATGGTAGGAATTAAATGCACATTTTCATTCTTCCTCTCAGGAAACAGCAGGGATATGTCTGTGTGGGAGGGAGCCTTGAGAGATGCATGAGAAGGAGCAGGGTCTCACAGGCTTGGTGTGCCCACACTTGGAATGAGGCTGCTTCTCTCTGGTGGGAGAGGCAAAGCATTTAATGGAGAATCAAATCAGGCTGCAAAAAGGGGTGAAATCCTTATTCCTGCTGCTGGCACCAACAGGAGCTCTAGGTGTTGGACCCTTAGGAAAGCAGAAGAAATAGTCCCAAAGTGCCTCTTGGGAGCCCAGTTCCAGCCTGGAGGTTCCTCTGGTGAAAAGCCTGGCTTCAGCTCCACGCCAGTCTCCTTTGGCATTGCTGAGAGCACAGGGGACCCCTTAAACCAGAACAACTTCCTGTGGTTCAGATGAACAGCATCAAACCAAACGTGACCCAGCTGCCCCAATCCACCAAGTGCTCAGCCTGATTTTGGGGACAATGCACTGTCCATGCCCTGGGATGTGGGAGCAGCACCCCTAGAGACCCTCAGCCCCTCGAAGCATCCATGAATGAATCAGTCAGGGTGAGGCCAGTCCCAGCCTGGAGGTTCCTCTGGTGAAAAGCCTGGCTTCAGCTCCACACCAGTCTCCTCTGGCATTGCTTCCCCAGTGGGGAAGGAGCCTTTTGGGGCTGTGGTGTGGTCAGCTGGGAGCTGAAGGACATCGGCTTTTTCCAGCTCACTGTCCATGGGATTGATGGTGATTGCAGAAATGAGCCACAGGGCTGGGATGGGGCAAATTTCTTTCCTCTTCATCCACCCCAGGATGAGCTTTAGAGCAGGGGAAACCTGCACACCTTCACACATTTCCTCAGCTGCCTGTGCCTCCTGCACTGCCTCTTCCAGCTAATCCACAGACCCCAAAAATGGTCAGGAACCTGGATACATCCCAAGTGCCTGATGCTCAATTATCATTAATGATCATAATGATAATTCACCCTATTTGACTCTTACTGCTCTTTTGGAAAAAAAACTAAAAAAACAAAAAAACAAAACCAAAAAACCCAAACCCAGAACTCCCAAACCTGGATATGGTTATGAAATTTTCCTTCGACCTCCATAAACCATTTCCAAGTAATTATACAGCGAGTGGAGTTGAAAAGGAGCCGTGCACAATTGTCATAAAATGTAATTAATTTGGAGTAATTCACAATGGAGAAAAAGTGCTACAGAGAGTAAATTGGACAGGAGACTTGTGTGCTGGGGAGATGTGGTTTTGAAAGGCTGCTGACTAATACAGCACTGACCTGAAAGCAAATCCTTACATTCATGCTGGACCGGCTGTTTCCATGACAACAGTTGTTATTAGTAACTGAAAATGTATTGCTCTTACGAGTGGCAGCATATTTTTTTTTCAGTTGAATTCAAGAGCAGCTGGGTACTTTACTCATGAAGATAAAGTGCTCAGATCGCTCCGGCACTGACGCCGTGCGCGGCACCTCTCACAACACCAACCTTATACTTACACATGATACAAAGAAACGTGCCTGTCCCTCGGGGGGGGGGAAAAAAACCCTCCGAAGGCACGGAGTCAATGGCAACTTGTATCAAAGAAATCAAAAGAAAATAAGCACGGTCATCGCCGTGCCTTAAATTAACTCTTCAGGGAAATTCCCTGCGGGTTCAGGCTGACTGGAGCGTTCAAGGAGCAGGTAAGTCCTGTTAGGAGCTAAGCAGGCCAGCCTGACATCCCAAAATGTGGTGCCAGCCCCGCGAGTGGCACTGGGGGCATGTCCCCTTTAGATTAAGCTGCTTCTCTGCACTACCCCTGCTTGTTCCTGTTCTGAGAGCAGCAATTTTTATGATATTTAAACGAACAAACTCTCACCTGATTCAGACCTGTGCAATGGCTCTGATTGTAAAACCATCCCTCTGATTTTTCCTAAGGAGGACTTTTTTTAAACTGAAAAGGAGTAGGTTTAGATGAGATTTTAGAAAGAGTTTCTTCCCTGTGAGGGTGGGCAGGCCCTGGCACAGGGTGCCCAGAGCAGCTGTGGCTGCCCCTGGATCCCTGGCAGTGCCCAAGGCCAGGCTGGACATTGGGGCTGGGAGCAGCCTGGGACAGTGGGAGGTGTCCCTGCCATGGCAGGGGTGGCACTGGATGAACTTTAATATCCCTTCCAACCCAAACCATTCTGGGATTCTTTGAACAGGACCACACATCAAAAAGCTTGGACAATGCCACCCCTCAAAAAATGCTGTGGGTAGACTCCAATCACAACTAAAGCAATTTAGGCTCTCTCAGGTTTATCCACGGCTGGTGTGCTGCTGTGTGCTTCAGATGTCCCTTTCTGGGACCTGTGAAGGGAGTGGAATCTCTTTGCACCAGAGAAAGGGGAGAGTAGAGCCCAGGAAAACAGCAGTTGTCGAAGTTGCTCGAGTAGGCAAAATGCTGCACATTTTATTGTGTGAATGAGCCTGTGAATAGCAATAACATATTCAGGAAGCAAATAAGTTACAATCCATAATCAAAAAATGTTGCAAATTACATCCTTAATAGATTACATTTATAATCTACTTGAAAGAGATCTTTAGGCACTTAATTGACACATTCCAAGATAGCTATAACATATTGGCTAGTTAGATACCAATTGACATACTTATTAAATATCAATTAGCGCATTCCATAATTTGGTACCTAATTAGCTTGCTATAGCTATTCTATCAAATGCCAATTAAATGCTTGAAATTTCTTACAAGTTGGCTGTACTAAGATAATAATTAAGAATGCATTGCTTAAGTCATTTTTAGTTAATTACATGGCAAACTAATTTTGGCTACACACATTAGACCTTTCAGTAAATCCCTCTTTATCAATCAATTGATATCTAATGAACTCATTATTCTTTTGCTACATCTGAATAAAATCCTGCTTTGCCATCCTTCTGGATGGATCTCAGCCTGGATGTGGGGCCTGTGGGTCTCCTGCCCCCAGGGCTGCTGTAGGGAGGTGACATGCCACATTCCCAGCCTGATGAGCAGTCCCTGTGCTCCCATCCACGGTGTTTTGGG
>JACBWW010000027.1:9594463-9632121 GCA_020086605.1 Lanius collurio
TGGGTCTCCTGCCCCCAGGGCTGCTGTAGGGAGGTGACATGCCACATTCCCAGCCTGATGAGCAGTCCCTGTGCTCCCATCCACGGTGTTTTGGGAGGGGTGGGTGTGCAGGAGTCCCGGTGGTGCCCCCTCTGCAGTGCCACAGCTCCAACCTCCGGCAGCCTGGAGGGCTCAGCACTGACACCGCAGCCAGGGTGGGTCTGAGCAAGGATGGAGAGGCACAAGTTTGTGCTGGGAGGACAGGGACAGCTGGCTGAGGCTGCTCTGAGGTGTGGGAAGTGAGAGGACAGGGAGGGATGAAGGTGCTGGAGCTCAGGAGAGATGGGAGAATAGCACAACATGAACTTGTGCTGATGCAATGCATGAACGAGCCTGGCAGAGCTCTTTGTGTCCCCTACGGCAACAGAGCACCACTCAAAATATAAAAATAGCTTCTTGTATTGATGTCTTCTCTCTCTTTTCCCCAGCAGCCATGAGTCAGCTGCCTGATTAGGCTGCTGCTGTGTGTGGAGCACCTTTTCTGTCGGAGGAATCTGTTGCATTGAGGTAGACAAGTTCCTGGGGATGTGATGTCCCTCTGGATGCACCAGACTTTGCTGGGGGAGCTGTGGTAGTAGGGACAGGCGGACGGAAGATTTCGGGATGTGACGGAAAGCAGCAGGGACCCTTCCCCCCCTCATCCCCTGAGATAAGCAATCACCCCAGGTATGCAACCCCTCCAAACTCCAGTAGTTTTCCACTCTCTTACTAACCCTGGCTAGTCCTACCATCCCCCTCTGACGTAGTGAGGCCCCCTTGACTATTTAACCCCATGAGACGAGATAATAAATGCCATTTGACCATCCACCACGTTGGTGTCTGTGTGTCGTGGCCCGAGTGGCCCAGGAGGGGCTGGGCTGCCGTGCTGTTGTCTTGAGACCAGGTCACCTGCCTTCACAGCAGAAGGCAACAGGGAGCTCCATGGTGCCTGCCCTGTTCTTGTGACCGACAGCTGGGCACCTGTAAGAGCCAAACTGGGAGGCCTCTGGAGGGGCTGCTGGCTCGCAATGTCAGGGTGGGAGTGCAGCTACAGATTGCAGGGAGTGTGGAGATTGATGTGGCAAATGGCAACACACATCACCCCAAGAGTGGGCAAGCGGAAGGTGTCCCTGTCCATGGCAGGGGGTTGGGACAAGATGATCTTCAAGGTCCCTTCCAACCCAGACCATTCTGGGATTCTGTGGTTTTAAGATCATGCCCATGAGTGGCTCCATCTTGTCTGAGGACACACTCAGGAGATGCAGCCCATGACTCTGCTCTGACCACTCTCTTTGTCTCTCATTTTGACTGTAAATCAATGAACTTCCAGTACCCAGCATCTTACCCATAAGTTGTTGTGTTTTATTTAATTACCTTCAATAAATATAATGAAGATATGCCTAAAAAGTCCATATTTCCCCTTTCCCTGGTTTTGTTCCCATGGATGATTGATGTGTAAGTGCTTAAATTAGTGAAGCAATTTCAGTGAAGCAGAAAGGGATTTTTTCAGAACAGTCTGGGATGTCTGAATTTCTTCTGGGCTCTCAGGGTGCTGCACCCTATGGCAGAGAGATTATGGCCCAGGATGCTGGTGGAGGTGACCTGGGGCACAGGGAAGGGACACAAACCAGTCCAGGAGAACTGGAATGCTGCTTCCTCTTCCTCATGGACCGCCCACTGTTTGTTCTCCACACCAGAGCCCCATCAAAGGAGTGCCTCTGTGGAGTGACAGGACTCATGTCCCTCCATCCCTGAGCAGGAGTGTGTTCGTGCTGACAGGGTGGGGAAGAGCAATTCACTGTGTGGGCCTTGACAACTACATTTTTTTACGTCAAGCAAAGCCAGAAGCTTGAACAAATGCCTTTGTGGTGACAGAGTGAAAGGGCTGCACAATTTTTTTCTTCATTCTGACATAATGAAAAAAGGCTTTTGACAAAATCCATTCTGCCCTTTGAATGAAGTTATTTGTTTGACTAAATGCACTGACTCCATCCAAATTATTTATTAGACTTGCTTGACATTGCAGGCAACCTGGATTCCTGCAGGGCTGGGGTGAGGGGTGGGCTCTGGATTAATCTCATCAACTGATAACAAGGGAAATCAAGCAAAGAGATGCTTTTTACTTAAATAAAAGAATGATGGTGGGAATCCAACCATTGCACACCTCACAGTCTCAATCTGGTACACTCTGGTCAGACTGTGTGCTTCCCACACATCCAGGACACCATCAATAAACTTCATCCCTGGAATCCTGCATTAATATTGTTGTCAGTACTGATTTTTCAGAGGTTTCACAGGAAAAAAAAAAAAAACCACTGAAATTTATGTGCTGGAAGAAGGATTCCAGCTCCTCTCCCTGTGGGATTAGAAGTAAAGAAGGGAAAAGAAATCTCTGCTGAAGACAAAGGAAAAGGAGAAACAGGAAATAAATAATTTGGTGATTCTGTGGTTCTAAGCTGTGCTCCTCCAGTGCCACTGAGTGCTCCACCAGCAGAGCACAGCTCTGCAGGATCCACAGGGTGTTTAAGTCCTTCCAGCCACTGCAACAGCCAAACCCAAGTCAGTTGTCTGCCTTTTCTTGGGCAAGCCCTGCTCTGGCTTTCTACATGAGAAGAGTAGGCTGGGTGGTGTGAACATCGATCTGTGTCAATTTTCTGTTTAATGGGACTTTTCCATCAACTGAACACAACTTTTTACCCCTATTAATATGCGCCCCTCACCGACTTGGCCCGAGCTGAGCCACTCTCAGTGGAAACTACTGACATCTAAGCTGCTGACTCTGAGGTTACTGAAACTAAATGCACCCAAGCTGCATGGAGGCAAACAGCCCTCTGTCCTCCTCACTCTTCCTCCTTGCCTGGTGCTTTTGTGGCGCTTCTCAGTTGGGGTTTCACACCTTGGGGTTAACAGCTCCTGTCTGGTGCTGGTGGGTGGCCAGAGCAGGCTGGGATGGGCTCCTTCAACACGGCCTTGGAGTTATTTTTTCTTGAAATCAAGGATTGTGCGTCACGGGGAGCGGGACCTTCCACTGACGCAGGGGGAAAAGTTAAATCAGTTGTTCTGCGGCTCTGCGGTGCCGGGAATGGGGCAGTGGAAAACCCAGCAGTGCCGGCATCCGGGGTCACCCTGACTAAACCTGAGAGCAAAGAAAGGTACAAAATCTGTGGAAATTACCAGGCAGAGTGAAACCAGGGGAGGAAAAGCATGCAACTTTCCACACTTGGCTTTGGTGCGAGGATCCTGCGTTATGGGAAGTGTTTGCCGTGGGGCAATAAATAAATCCTGCTGAACAAATATTGAGCCACTGAACAGCTCTCCTGCACATTAATAATCAGATCCAGGGTAATATTTAATATAGCCATTTAGTCTGTAATGGACTAGCTGTTCCTTTGCTTTTAATTACCACTCTTGTTTTAAGCTAACTGTACAAATTGGCAAGATTTATGAAGCATCACTGAACACCATACCTCAGCCTGCCTTGTGGCTCTACAATTAAAATGCTCATTTTTGAACACTAGATTTGTTTAATCCTCTGAAGAACCCTCTAAGTCGTTTGAACAACTATTTATGCTCTGTTCCTTTCTGAGTGAATGTGGGTGCAAGGGAAATTGAGACCAGGTCAAAGTTGGTGCACAGCAGTGACTGTGACACTGTCTGACTCTTAACGGGCAGCACTGAGACCCTTGGGATGTTTTTGGGACAAGATGGGCATTTCAATTGGATTTTCATTCATGCTTTCTACCTTTGTCCTCTTGCTTCATGTGAGCAAGTCCATTGTTTCTGTGAGCAAGTCATCCCAAATTTATTCCATTGGTTTGTGGGTGGGAGCAAGAGCTCCTGTTCAAGCTGTCCGAAGTCTCCAGGTTTCTCTGGGTTGGTGCAGTGCTCACTTATGTTTGTGTTCTAAATGTGCTGCTGTTGGAGCACTGCACCAACATGGAATACAGACATTTCCTTTGCACTACAGAAGAAGTTACTCTCTTGGAGGAGAAACATCACTGGTTCTTCCTTAGGAGATGAAGTAATGAAGATTTACCTCTTTGCCACCCACCAGGAGACAGCTCCATCCAGACCCTCACAATGGGCAGTGAGTTATCCAGCCACACTTGTCTGTCTTCTCCCTCTATCCCCAGGGAGAAGTGGGGAGCTTCTGCTTTCTTTTTGTGCACATTCCCAGTAATCCAGCTGTGGAAATCAGGCAGGTTACATGAGGGCAATGTGGGCTGGCTGAACCCCTGCCTGCCTCAGCTCTGGTTCACGCCGGGTCTCCACGATCAGCTCCAAGTGTGTGAGGAAGACAACCTTTGATGCACGGGAGTTGCTTATGGGAAAGGAACCTTGCAATGTAATTTTTATCAGGGCTAAGGCTGTTCCTTGCCTTGGAACAAAGCGGAGCAAGAAGTTGCATCTCCTGGTATGGAATGGGAGATGACATTTCCGCTCTGCTGGAGCACAGGCAAACAGGCACTTGCCCAGGGCAGCAGCCTGAGGCACAGACAGGAGTACACATGGGATGCTCCAGGGCTTGTGAAAGCTGCTCCACACCCCTAACAGCTCCAAAGTGAGAACAGGCTCATCCCCTCCAGCACAGCTTTCTGCAAAGCCAGCAGGAGGGAAGCTCTTTCCCTTCTCTCATCACCTCCCTGCCTTCCTGGACCCCTCCTCTGCACTTGCAAATATCTTACCTACATCTACCCCCTCCTTCCGAGCAGAGGGGGGCCTCGGCCAGCCCCTCGTGTTGCCCGGGGCTGTGTCTGCTTTGTGCACACCCAGTCCAGCAGCCACCCTGTCCCTGCATCCTATGACCTGTCACTGTGGTCCCTTCCATCTCACAAAGCGCTGGCACATCTCTCTAAGTTTCATTTCTGAGCAGGGCAGCCTGTGTCTACGAGGAAATGAAAACTCGAAAGAGTGATTTGCAACCCCAGCAAGCCCGTCAGTCACAGCGCTCCTTTCTCACCCAGCCCACCTCGTCCTCACCCCGGGCCGTGGGAGGCTGATTCAGCCCCTGCTGCCCGCAGGGTCCCTCCCGCCTGGCCCGGGACTCGCACGGGAAACCTCCCGGGGCGAGTGATGTGGGAAATGGCTCCTGTGGCTGCCGAGCCCATGCAAAAGCCACTCAGATGAAGGGATGCCGCCGCCACCAGCAGCCAGCGGCGGTGCCACGCTGCTGCCGTGCTGCCCTGGCACTGCGCTGGCTGCTCCCCTGCTCCCTGCCTTGCTCCTCTCCAGTCCTTGCTTTCCTCCACCACTTCTGCATCTGGTTCTTTTACGCTTCTCTTTCTTTATCTTGTTCTTGCCCCACTCTGTTTTTTCTGAGGGAGGGAGAAAAGCGTTGGTTTGTGAACGGCCCGTTCCCCTCCGACAGAGCACTGCACGTCCTGGGGGTGAGGGTCTGCATGGAGGATCCCCCCGTTCTTTGCACCCCCACGGAATCAGCTGTCATGGGCAGCCTGGAAGGTGTAAATCACGGGAAGAGCAGCCCCCACACCACCTTCCCAAGCTGGAAGCCTTCCCAAGTCATGCTGCTGCAGTGGTTATCTCCATGACAGCAGCCTGAGCTATCCCAGCTCAGCTAACTCTGCCTGATTCCTGCAGAGTCCTGGGGGGTCCTGGGGGGTCCTGCGTGTCTGCTACAAAGGATCCCAGGCCCCACCCAAAGATACCAAAGTGGAAGGTTCACCTCTTCCTTTATGAATTTTTCCCAGTGCTGTTCACTCTCATCTGTCCTGAAAATGTGTTCCTGAGTGTTCCTGGGTGGAAAATGTTCATATTCAACTTCCAGCCTCTTCTTGCTCTGCCTTGCCTTGGCAGAAATGTAAGATATTTAATATCAGACATTTCTATCCCAGCTTAATTTTTATTATTTTATTTGACTTCTATAAATACCTCATTTCAAGATATTTTTCTTGCTCTGTTATGGTTTATTTGGCTGTTCCCTGAACATTCCAACATCTGACTCAATGTAGGGACACCAAAGCTCTGCAGTTTGGTGACCCAAGTTTCAGGGAGTGATGGGAGCAGAGGTAAGACAACATTCTCTCTCTCTCTCTCTCCTCTACCTCCTGTCAGAGACACCCCCTGTGCTGCAGCAGAAATTCATGTTTAGGTGCTCGACCATCCCTCAAAGCTTTGGCTGTGGGTAGGTCCTGCTTGGAGCTCCCCTTTCCCAGGATGATTTTTTCCCCTGATGCAACTTTGCATTAGGCTGGATTAAAATGGTTTCCTTTCCTCTCCTTTTGATTAGGCCCTGTTTTCCAGGTGACACCAGTGTCTCCAGTGACAGTGTGGGACTGGGGCTGTGCTACTCCCCAGCTCACCAGGCTGTGTGTGACCTGCACGTCTGATCAGCAAGACTGCTCTGGGTATTTGATGGAAGGATTGGAACTGGACAGCCCTCTGCCAGCTGTCCCTGCCACCAAACTCTCTTCCCTCTCCCCCTGCCCACAGTGGCTCCTCTCTGGCAGCTTTTTCTCCCTTGCAAATTCAGAGTCACACAGTGTCAGTCCTGCCTCCACAGGTGGGAGAGTCACAGAATGGGTTGGGTTGGAAGGGACCTTAAAGATCCTCTGGTTCCAACACTTTGGGCAGAGGATGGAGGTTAGCTTCAGCTCTTATTAGAAATCATCCTGAAGTCAATCAATAACTGCAGACTTATATGTGGGGTGAGACTCAGGGCCTCCAGCAGCTGAAGGCAGTGGTGAAACAGCTCATATCAGACAGCTCTGCCTGAGACAGACAGTGTGAAATTACCTATTGAGCGTAAAACACAGAGAGAAAGTTTTTTATGCAGGCCATGACCTGGAGCAGAAAGTCTGTGTTGGTTTGGGTGTTTTTTAGTTATTTCCATAGATTTTTTTTAATATTCATAAAACACCATCCCTTCCACTCTGTCCTGGAATAAGGACATTGGCAGTGGCTGGCAAACAGCCTGAGCTCCTGTCTGCTCTGGGGTCACCGAGTTTGCCCTGGTCTGCAAAACTTTCATAAACAATAAGTCTCTGAAAGAATAGGATTGGAACCACAAAAAGGAGGTAGTAGACTGGAGAGATAAGTCAGATTCAATTAAATTTCAGAAAAAAATTGAACATCCCATCCTACTGTGTGCAATTATTAAAACACCAGGAACAGTCTTGGAAGATGTTTCCCTCTCACTTCCACAAAAGTGCTGAGTGACTTACAAGAGAATTAACTCTTGCTACTCTCTTTTGTCTTCTTCTGACTTTTTAATATGGAAGGGTCAGTTTTTTCTTCTTGGCTCCACTCACAGGGAAAATACTACTCAAAAAATACTTTTTAATGGTAAAAAATTATCTTTGTGGAAACTAAGGATCTGTTTTGGTGTATTTTGTGCATGAGAACTTAATTGGAGAAAATACAATCCTCACATAAAAGGTTTGGTTTCAAATTCTGGAAGTCCTGTAATTACCAAAATTTTTATTAAGAAGTCTAAAATAGAGCCACTAAATACTTATAAAGCTGTAACTAATCCAAAGTGCACAATATTAGAGTCACAGTCACAATATTTGAGATTTTGACATTTGAGCCAGTTCTGTGATCTGCATGCCAAGGAGTCCTGGCTCTGCTGGGAGCCCTGAGGCTCAGGGGTGAGGGATGGGACCTGATCTAAAGCCACCCATCCCAACTTTTCCTCAAACTCTGTGAAAAGGAAAATCTACAGAGCCTTGGACTGGAGTAGATAAGGAGGTCAGCAAAGAGAAGATCGAGGAACAAGTGAGAAATTGAGTGTTTTGAAGGCCCACAATAGAATTCAAAACTCCATCAAACCAGGAGGTCCAGCACTCCAGGAAGTCCATGCCACTCCATCACTGAAAGGGGTGAAAAGAGTCTCCCTTTGGATTGTGCTGTGCCTGTCTCCCTGCACGATGGAACAAATCACCTCAACAAGGGGCTCTGGAAAGAGAGGGAGTTGTCTTGGATTAAGTCCCATCACCATGACTCGCCTCTATTAAACCTTCCTAAGTCACGGGCATTTCTCCCCAAACTAGTGAGAAAGCATGAGAAAAATCCCCAAAAAGCACCTTTAAAGATAATAAGTGCTTTAATATTTTTTTCTTTTTCAAGCCTCTGAGACATTTGTGTGGGATTCTGTTCTCAAGTACATAAAAGGAACTAAAGACTTAAAGATGAGAGTGAGAAAAGGCAGTGGAAAATAATATCACAGGCCAGTAGCCCACACAGACTCGAGAAAGTACCACTGGTGTTGGCTGCAAATGAAAAAGTCACGAACAAGCCATGCACAGATCCCACCATGGAGCTTGAAAATCTGTGTTTTCACAAACCCTGCCATTGCTCCTTCCAGAAAGACAAGGTTCCCCCATGTGTGTGCTCCTCATGACTCCTCACAGGGCCCCCTGGCCCCGTTCCTGCAGGACCCTGCCCAGCAGATCCAGCTCACCCAGCCCTGTCAGGAAGATGTGCCACAGGTGGTGGAGATGAGCTGCTCCTGCCTCAGCTCTGGGGTGCAAACATCAGGGACAGATGGAAAGTTGGCGTCCTCTTTCCATCTCCCCCTCACTTAAGCTCCTTATCCCGGTGTGTCTGTGGCTGGAAGCTGGAAAGGAGGGAGCTGCCAAGGTGGAAAGCTCTGCCCAGCCCGTGAGGGTGGGTGTGCCCCAGGCAGCCCTGCTCTCACCAGGGGTCTGCACAGGACCTGGGGCACTGAGGTTTCCTCTCCAAGGCAGCTGATCCCAAGGAGTTTGCAGCACACATCAGTGCCCTGGGACCTTGGGAAGTGCCTGTGTTGCCTTCTGCTGAGAAGGCGACCTGGTCTCAAGACAACAGCACGGCAGCCCGGCCTCTCCTGGGCCATTTGGGCCATGACACACAGACACCAGTTTGGTGGATGGTCAAATGGCGTTTATTATCTTATCTCATGGGGTTAAATAGTCAAGGGGGCCTCACTACATCAGAGGGGGACGGTAGGACTAGCCAGGGTTAGTAGGGAAGTGGAAAACTACTGGAGTTAGGAGGGGTTGCATGCTTAGGGTGATTGCTTATCACAGCGGATGAGAGGGGAAGGATCCCTGCTGCTTTCCGTCACATCCCGAAATCTTCCATTCACCTGTCCCTATCTACCACACCTGTGCAGGTTTCCAGATGCTCAGGGCACCAAAGTTTCTTTAGGTGAACGTTAAAGCATGGACGTTTATGATGGCAGAGATAGGAGAACATGGAGATCATAAAATCACAGAATGGTTTGTGTTGGAAGGGACCTTAAAGATCATCTGATTCCAACCCTCAAATACAACTTTAAAGGAGAGAGAGTGAGCTCAAGGCTTTGGAGGAGGCTCCAGAGGAGGTGTTGGAGCTGGATGCACACCTTGAGTTCCCTCCCCTACATGAGATGCCAGGAAACCTCCTTCCCTCTGCAGCACCTGAGCTGAGCCCCCAAACTCTCAGAGGCAGCAAGTGCATCTTAAGACCATTTCACCAACACTTCAATTTGGGAAGTAAATTTGGTTTTATTTTGAAATCCCTCCACCACCACCATTTTCTTCACAGAACCTTTGAAAGAAGGTGTTCTGTCACTGAATAAACAAGCCTAAAAAGGAGAAAACCGTTTTTAAGAGTACGAAATACATATTTAATGAGTGATTAAGTCAACTACTTCAAAAGAAAGTGGATTAAAAATGTTTCTGGGTTGTGATGGGGGGGGAGTGGTGGTTGTAAGTGTGGGAAAAAGCCAAAAATAACAGAAATGAAGACAGGCTGGGACAGATGGGGCTGTTCAGGAGACCTCACAGCACCTTCCATCTGAAGGGGACCTCCAAGGAAGTCAAAGAAAGACTTTTCATCAGGAACTGTAGTGATAGGACAAGGAGCTCAGACTGAAAGAGAGGAAGTTTAGGTTAGATATCCACAAGAAGTTTTTCCCTGTGAGGGTGGTGAGGCCCTGGCACAGGTTGCCCATGCCTGGAACTGTTCCAGGCCAGGTCAGACCACCCCAGCCCATGCAGAACAGACTATGATCCCCCTTCCCTGCCAATGGTTTTTGAAGCAGCCTTCAGCAGTGCTTGAGACATTGAGCTGAGCACAGAATAAAAGGTCATTTGGTAATACAATGCTCACTTCCCACACACCCATTTTCACTTGACTAGAAACTGATAATAAGTTAACACCAGCCCCAAACACTGCACACGGGCCTCAGTTATTAATAGGGGGTTTCAGTATTGGTTTGAGATGAAAGCAGTAATCAAGAATAGGTGTGGGTGCATTAGGAATAGGAAATAGGCATCTTCACAGAGCAGACTTGTAGCCACAGGAATCCTGACTTAATGGGAAGTCACAAGAGTCTGCAGCCAGCAGTTTCCAGAGCAGATGCACTTGCCAGTCCTCCCTGGAAAACAAGGGAATCCTCAGGCTTGAGCCCAGCCTGGAGCTTCCTACAGGTTAGGGAAACAGGCCTAAGGTAGCTGGGAAAGGACACACCCTGCTGCTGCCACTGGAGGTTCATCTGATGGGGTACCCCATGTCATCTCACTTGGGGGTAGGAGCAGCCTCAGCAGCGTTCAAGGGACTCATGAGACATCATCAAACATCATTCATACAGAGATAATTGTCCTGTGAATTCCAGGCTGCAGAAAACACATGGATGGGTGATCTCCTACTTGATTTTCCCTTTCCAAACTAAGGGATGCACCAGGGAGAAATGTGAGAGCCAGGCAGAAGGCAGTGCTCTTGATTCTTAGGGCAGGGTGAGTCCTTCTCATTCCCAGAGTGCTGCTCAGGTGTTACCAGCTCATGCTTTCTTTTTGTAGTTCCACTCACCAAGAGGATTGTGAGAACATCATCCTTGGACAGCCTGACACCAAGACATAAATGCTTTTTTTTTTACTATTTTCAAATCTGGTGATATTTTAAACCCACTCATCTGGAGCATGAGCCATGATCACTTGATGCTGACAGAACCAGAAATTATCCCAGTGGCTGTGCTTTGGGAATTGTCCCTCCAGCTGAGCTATGGGGAAGAGGCCACAGCTCCAAGGGAAAAGAGGAAGGAAAGGAGGAATGCAGACAGCAGGGCCACGCCTGTATCCTTGGGGAAACAGAGGATGCTTGTGAGTGCTCCAGGAAAAGGAAACTGTAGGACATTCAAGGAGGAGGTGGAGTTTCCACTACACACATGTTAAGACAAGAATGTTGTTCCAGGTGCCCAGTCCTGTTTCAAGAGAATGAGGATGGAGGAAGCCCTGGGAGAGGGAAAGCAAAGAGGTGGAAGGGATTCTTCCTCCAGTGGCAGTTCCCATTCTGGGCAGGGTTGTCCTACATGGCACAGACTCCTCCCTGCAGTGCCAGGCTCTGCACAGGGAGTTTGAGGTGACCAGCACAGCACAGACATGGCAGAGGCAGTGGGGGGACTGCAATGGGGTGGGAGAGGTGACAGCGCTGTCAGGGTGTGCTGAAAGGTCTCACACAGGGGCAGCAGTGTCCCATCTGCAGGAGGAACTCTGTCAGGCTGTGAGGCCACCCTTCCTGAGGTGTCCAACAAGCTCTGCCCACCCAAGAGGAGTGACTGCACAGCTCAGCAGCCTCTCACCACTTCGGGACTGTCCCAGAACCCACTTACACTGGTGGGTGGTGACAGCCTTGCCTTGGCTTTCAGAGGCTGCTGTGTCACTGAGTTAACCTTTCCTTGGTCACTGGGGGTTTTGGTTTTATGCTGGTGAGTCAGGAGAAGATACTGATCCTCATCATCATCACTGCAAAATGAGTCCTTGGTTGTAAGTCAGCCAGGTGTGGTGCAGGCTGGCTGAGGAGTTCTTGCAGAAATGGAGTCACACCCTTGCACAGATGAAACAATCCTGGTAGAAGGGTTTGGGCTGGATGGCCAGATTTGGTTCACAGATCATATTTCACCCTCACCAAATCCCACCAGCAGGGTTTCCAGTCACACTTGTGAGGTTGTTGTCCTGCTACTCAGAGTAATTTTTCCTCTTCAACACCCAAACCAAAAATAAGGAAAATATTAATTCTAGATGACCTCAGATGTTGGAGTTCTTGCTCCAGAGAGTCTTCAGAAATGACTTGGGATCATATAGTGTGCAGTTTTGATCCAAACTTGACATAATTATGTTTTTAATGTTCCCATTAGCTTTGTTGTTTGCTAAGAGCAGTCTCCTGACACTCGTCTTCACATCCTTTTTCAGCACCTTCAATCCCCTTTGGGTCTAAACACTCAACTTCACACTCCTCCTGTTTTTTAGCTTTACATCATGCCCACTTCACTTTTCTTTGGGTATCTTTCACAGGTGCATCTGGGAATCTCAGTTAAAAATTTAAGTCACAGGAGTTCCAGTCAAAAGTGTATAAATCTCTCCTATGTGAAAGTTTTCCAGATCATTCCAAGGAGATTATACTGAACCTCTTAAAATTCTACCTATTAGTAACAAAATATCATCTTTTTTGGTAAATAGAGTAAACCAAATATTCTTATGGTTTTTTTCTGTACCTCCACTGTGTGACAGAGCTAAAGGCAGAGCTGATGGGACCAAAACATGTCCAATCTTGGGAAAAAAACCCCCAAAATCAATCAGAACATTCAATTTCAACAAGTATCTGGGTGACAGATAAAATGGGACTTCCCATTCCAGACCACTTCTCCTGTGAGAGGGAACCCTTGAGAATCAGGAGCACAATGCATGGCCTGTGTAGCCTCTTGTGCTCATCTGGTCCCCTTAATATGTCATAATATGTCAGATGTGAAATTCCATCTGGCAGCCATGTGCACTGCAAACACATTTGTGGGGAGAGGGATTGCAGAGCTGTGGGAGGCACTGCAGAAGCTCTGCCCGTGATGCCACCGGAGGAACGGGCACAGAAGATAAAACCATACCAGCTAATGTTTGCAAATGAGGGTTTTATAGGGCTGTGAGAGGTGGTGGTGGTGGAGGAATAAGGTTTTGGTTGCTCTGTTCTGCCCTTGAGTGTGGCTGTGTCCTGCCCTGCTTGCAGCAAAGGGCAGCTGTCGCTCTGGGAGCAGAGGTTGTGGCAGAGGGCTGGAAAACCAGGAGGGGCTGCACTGGTACCTGGCTCTGAGCTCACTCCTCTTTGATCTGGTACACTAAATATGATCCTTTTGGTTGAGCTCCATGCTTTGATTACAGGCTAAGAGCTGCGTGTGTACTTAAACGGCTGAGCAAATAGAGTGAACTGTTCTTGAAAAGCGAGCGCTCACAGTTTAATTTATCTCACTTATCCCTCCAGTCTGGCAGCTTATAAGTAACTGCTATGATCAGAGACAAGTTGTTTCCCGTTCTATCTGGAGGCAAATAATAGTTTCACAGAAAGGGATCTGACACTCTCTGTACCTAAGTGTTTCTCACATTCAGAACATTTGAAAATGTTGGCTTTTTGTGGGGAAGACTCTGCCTGGACCAGAGCCAGTCCGATGTGCCACGGCCCAGGTACAGACTGAAGGTAATGAGGCAGCAGCAACACAGCTACCACTGTGTTCTTCATAATAGGGACTAATGGGGCGTTGCTGGAGAGTGACTGATGCCATGGATGTAATTGTGAGACGGATGTGTGAATTTAATAGGGCACAGATTAGAGAGTAATCAATAAGTCTGGGCCAGAGCCTTAATGGAGTTGATACGGTGAGGAAATGCTGCAGAGCAGAACTATCTTTGCAAAACAGCTAAAATTCCTAAATGGTGTTTCAATGTTGCCTTCAAGAGGGATGGACAAGGATCCACCCCTGAGGATGCAACCCCCAGAGAGGGAATTTATGGATGCTCCTGAAATGCTGGCTCTTCCCTCAGGTAAGACACACACCTTTTACTCAGGGACCAGCATCTCTGGTGACACTGCTCAAAGCTGAACCCTGTTCTTCACACCAACTATTTTGGTGCTTGTTGGGCTCCTCACAGACCCACCTGCTCCTTTGGGACTTCCCTCAAGAGCTGACACCACAGCAAGCAACACTGCATGGGATGAAAGCCAAGCTATGTTTTTACACATGGATCCACTGACTACAAAAAATATGTGGGTTTTGAGTGAAAGCTCGACCCAAAGGGTTTTGTAAACATAACTCAGTGATGCCCCTGGGCTTGGGGAGGGTTGCACCACAGGAGGGTATCTCCATCTTCTGAGGACACCAAGCTGGAGTAGATCTGTCCCACTGTGCCCGAAGTATCCTTTGTAAAACAAAGTGGAAAGAGGCATGTTACATCCTTTTATCTGAATGACACTAGCTTAGGTAATAGTATTTTACTCCCTGTGGTGCTAAGCAAGGCATAAATCCCCTGAGAATTGAAGTAATAGACATAAACCCTCCCCTCTCTTCTTCCCCCTGTGACTCCACTCATCTCCACTCCTGTATTAATGGATATTTTATATCTGGAAAGAATTCAAGAGCCTGTAGTAGGTAGTTAAACATCCAGATGTATCAGTAATAATTATGCTCAGCTTGGGGAGGCGAGGCACTTGAATAACAGGCATGGTTTCCATGGATGGCTACAAGATTATAAACATAAAATTTATAAGTGGAATGGGAACATTTGGTTTATTTTCTCTTCTCTTTACAATCACTGCCATTTAAATTGAAAACAGTGAAGGGTAGCAGAGCCAGGCAACAACTTGAAGACTGTAAACAAAATAATTCATGTCTTACTGATGGGATATGGTCATATAATCAGTAAATTAATTTAGCCTACTCTAGTTTCACCATTAACTTTCTATTTTCTCATTTCAATGGCATTTCCCTGCCCAGTTTATGTCTCTCCTCAATACATATTGTGCTATAAACCAGAAGCAAATATCTTGAAGGGTAAATAAAGAGGTAACAAGTCTACAAAAAAGATGTTATTGAAGTACATTAACTTCTACTTACTATCTTTTAAAATTTTCTTCATCCAAGATTCATTTTTACTATTTGATCGGTTTCCAATATAAAAGTAAAATGCCAAGATATTTGATTTTTACACTGTGTCCTTAGTACCTAACAGCACCAAATGTTTCCCTGAGACAAGACAAGTATTTATGACCTGGAAAGGAAGGAAAGGCTTGCAAGCCTGAGGATATGAAATCAGGATGACTCAGAACAGGAGCTGGAAAATCACTTCAAAAGGTCTTCCTAGCCCTGACTTGGACAGTGGTTGATCTAAGCCATGATCTGGTAAGAGAGGAACCAATAATTCATACTGATTTAAAGCCATCCTTGCTACAAAACAAAGCAGACACCTGATATCCATGTGCAAAACCTGTCTGTGCAATAGCGCATCTGTGAACGTGTGCAATTAGTGCAATTAGACCGTAATTTATATGTAAATGCCCATCCAGTCAAATGTGCCTTCACTTAATTTGTGGATGCACTGGAATATAATTTCAGAGGGGTTTTCTGCATTTTCAAAACCCAGCCCTTGATGACTGAGTGCGAGAATCCCACAGCGCAAACCACGGGGCTCCGATGGGGCGAGGTGCCAGGGCAGGGGGTCTGTCCTGGCCAGTGCCATTCCCCTGGCCCGTGCCAGGGAAGCAGGAGCCAGCTCACAAGAGTGGGTTGCAGCCTGCATGAGGTGCTCTCTCTCCTGTCTCACCTGCTGGGGGATCTCTCCCTGACTCCCAGCTCTGAGGGACAGGAGCACCTCCGACTGCTGCCTCAGTGATGCCCTGAGTCAACTCAGGGACCTTTCAGGAACCCCAGGGTGTGGGTGTAACACCCCTGAGGGAAGTGTGATCTCCCATGAGCCAAAGCCTGGGGCAGATTTGGGCTCTGGCCTTGTACAAGAACAACAGCGGGGTGTTAAAGCTGGGAGCTTTGCACAGGGATGTGGCTCATTGGCCATAAATGTCCTGACAAAGATAAGCTGTTACTCAAACCTTGGCTCTCACCCCCTGTCCTCAGGTAAGCATCAATTCCTCTTTGGCAAAAAATCCCATGGTAACAGTTCTTTGTCTCCTCAACAGGCACCCAAGCACAGGAGGACTCAGCCTCTCCAGCTGCCAGAAAAGCACAACCTCTTCCCTCATCTCTGCCTTGAGCAGCTGGGGAATTTGGGTGGGTAGGACCTGTAGGTCCATGAGAATTTTCAGTTGTCTCAGGTTGCCATGTAAGATGTAATCAAAAGCGTCTCTTCTATCACCATCTTCATGAGCTGTTGAAGCCCGGTGGGGCAGGGTTCTTGATCTCTTCCATGACACACCCCTGAGAACTCCCTCCAGGCGATCTCTGCTGCTGATGGGCCACCAAACCTCCCTGCAGGGCCCCTAAAATTCCATCCTCCCACCGGGGGATGCTCCGCCCAGGGGGAGGAACCGAGCATTCCTCCCGGGATGGAATCTGAGGGTTGCAGCAGCACAGGCAGCCCTGACCTGCTGGGTTCCCAGAGGACAGGAGCTCCAGAACCACCCCTGGAGCTGCAGAGGAACACCAGAGCCTTCTCCAGGCCCAGGGCTTCAGCAGAGCCCCATCCATCCCTTCAGCAGGGCTGCAGCCACCATTTAATGGGACTGCTGCCAGTGCCCTGCCCGGCAGGGTGCCAGGCTGTGTCCTGACCCTGCCAGTGTTTCTGTACCACTGCATTTATTTTAATTTTCCCATTAAATTGCAGTTCTGACTTAGGGTCTCCCACTGGTTTGCTCTCAAACCAGTACAGCAGTGCATATCAAAAGTCTGTTGGATGAGGTAAATAAAGCACAAGCTCTCCTCTGACACAGGTTGGAGGAGGCTGCTGAAGTCTGTGCTCAGGGAGGGGACAAGCAGCACCTGAGTGAGCACAATGTGCAACGTGCACATTCAGCTTTACCAAGAACAGGATAAATTTTAATGGCAGGAATATTTAAACTGTTCAACATGTAAACAGGGCTCTGTGCTGATCTGATCAATGCTGCTTTGCAGACCACATTTGCCATGGTGCTATATATAGTGTTCCTGGAGTTTTATTTAATAGGATGGTACATTTGATCCTAATGTGCCATCTCAGAAATAATGAAGCAGAAAAGATCTTTATCTTCTGTGAAAGTTGCAGTTATTGGCAGCCATTCAGAAAAAAAAATAAAAGCAATTGCACAATCTTTGGAGATATTGTATTGCTAACTGATTTCAGTGTGAAGCTTGGGTGGTTCTCATTCTGAGTTAATCAGGCAATGGACCATACATGTTGCAAATACATCACTTTCAGACACTCTCCACATATTGACAAATACAATTGCTGGGGCTGCTGCCTGAACCAAAGCTTTCTGTAGCTTTGGATCCTTCTTTTGGAGCAAAATAAATAAATAAGTGAGCAGAAGAAGGAGGACTCTTCACAATGTGCTAAAAGCACGGCACTGTTTGCCATTCAGTTGCATTATTTTGGAGTAACTGATGCAGATGGCTCAGGAACTGGCGTGTTTGGGATTGCTCAATGTGCTAAATATGAATCTGGAACTGGAGGCAGGGCCCTAAATTCAGCAGGGCTCAGCGATGCAGTGGTTGCATTTTAGAGCTGCTACCTGTGGCACAGGACCCAGACACCTGGTGAGGAGCCCTCAGCAGCACCAAGGGGGGCATGGGGCAAGCAAAGAGCAAACCAGGAGCTGCTGAAATGGCAGGAGGTGCTGGGAGAAGTCTGCAGGGTTAGCAGACCCCCTGAAGGAGTGTCTCCATGACTCCAGGATCCTGAAGGCTTCTCCACTGAGTGTCCAGGTCCCCCCTCCAAGGAGGACACCTAAGCCATGGGGCTGTCTCCACGCTGAGAGGAGGAGGCAGCACCAAGGCCTCCAGCTGGGCAGTGAGTTTCCCCTGCACCCTCAGTCTCAAGCTCAGTGAGCACGTGAGGGAAAATGCAAGGAATTTTAGGATTTTGAGAAGCTATACTTTGAGTGTGTGCCCCAAAGTGCTAATGAAGCTGCTTGAAACCTTCTTGTGAATCTAGTTCCATAAAACCTTTGAGCATCAGGCTTTCCTGAGGGCTGGATGAGTTCACCCTTCTCTCCCTGAGTACCTTCATTTTCTGAACAGCAGAAGCCCAGGGTCCTGTACCCACAGAATTTGAGATGAGGTACTGTGGACACGGCTGTGTGGCAGATGTGGGCACAGAAAAGCAGGAGCACAACACCCCCAGGTGATGCCTAGTCCTGGAGTCCCAGGGGCAGCTCTGGGGACAGCTGCCTCTGTGTCACAGAACCAGCTGGGAAATAATCAGAGGTGCCAGTGGATGGATGGTTCCCTCATTGCTGGTAGCAGCTGCAGAGCCTCTTTCTCTTCTGCTTTCTGGCAGGGCTGGTTTTGCCACCTTTCCTTCAGTTTGTGCTGGAACCCAGGAACATTGCCTGTAAGTCATTGGAAAGACAGTGAACAGGGACTGAAGATTAATAATTGTCACAAGAGCAATTTCTAACAGGGTCATGGGTAGAAAGTCCATCTGTTTCCAACAATACTCCCTAAAAGATGTTTGGAACCAACCTGGATCCCTTTGTCTACCACTCGTTGGTGGGTCACCTCAGATAGGTGTTACAAAGTAATCTGGTTTGGAAAGGCTTTCTGAAAGTTTTCTGTGTCACTCACAACTCAGAGCAGGACCCTCCTAAAAGTTGGGTGAAGTTGCTCATGGTCATATCCAGTCAGGTTTTGAAAAGTTTCTTAGCATGGAGATGCTTGAGATGTGTTCTCCATCGCACACACAACACACATGATACAAAATCCTTGTTTATTTGCACTTCCTGATTTACACAGCACAGAATTCCACCAAGAATTTGGTAATTTAGGTTGGTTAGAGGCTTTGATGATGTTGCAAAGCCTGTGGGAATAAAGCTTCTCACAGAAACTGCCCAAAACAGCACCACAAAGGCCACACATCCCCAGCACACAGGAAGCCAAGCAATCACTGCGCAGTAACATCCTCGAAACAGAGGGACAGCCAGCACTGGCACCACGGGCAAGGGCCAGAACATGAGGCCATGGCCTTCAGGGCAGGAACCTGCAGAGCCTTGTCCCTCCCCAGGCCCTCTCACAACCTGGAAATGTGGGGATGATGTCTCTGCTTCACTGTCTTTATGAAGGGTCCATGGTGAGCTGCAATGGAGATAGAAAATCATTTGTTTTACAAAGGAAACGGGATACAATGAGAATGACAAGGACTGGACTATCTCTCAGCAACCTCCAGGGGATGAGTTTACCTCCCTGACTCTCTGCCTTGAAGATTTGTCCATCCAGGGCTGTGAAAAACTACCTGAAAGGAAAAATGATATCTCACAGGCTAAACCTCCTTGTATGATCACACCTCATCAGCTGCTTGGTGTTCACAGTCCTGGACACTGGGTACCTGCACTCAGCATCTTCCAAGAAGGGGAGTTCAGGATGAGCATGGAACTCATCCTCCACAGAGCTGGCAGGGGATGTAGCTCTCTACAGCCTGCTCAAGCTCTTCTGCCTTTGTGACAGTGTTTCCTGGGAGTTTTGAGGCTCTGCTGGTTTGAATCCTGTTACTGTGAAGATTTCCACAGGCTCAGTGATGTGTTCAGCAGCTTCCCCCCTCTGCTTGGTCATGTAAATGTCAATGTGAATCATCAGGACAGAAGCAAGAGTATCAGAAGGGCTGCATTTCCTGTCCCAGCAGTGACATTTAAAGCATTATTCAAGCCAGAGATGGTAATAGGGAGGACTTGCAGGAGCTTATCAGAAGATCCAAATCACTTGTGAGGAGCCTCATCAGAAGGCGTGTGGTAAAGGGCACCAAATAAACAAAACCATGCCAAAATCGGAGGTGTTTCAGCCTCATTCACAGCACACACATCTTCCCCAGGCTATTCCTAGAGGTCTCTCACCATTTCCCTGCCTTGGGCTGCCTCAGTGCTTTGGGACAGCACCTCTGGACACCTTGGGCTGCTTGTGGATGCTCCACCCCTGGAAGTGTTCAAGGCCAGGTTGGGTGGGGCTTGGAGCAGCCTGGAGTAGTGGAAAGTGGGAGGTTGGACTGGGTGGTCTTTGAAGTCCCTTCCCACCCAAACCATTCTGGGATTCTCTGATTCCATGGAGAACTTCATGAATGCTCGTGGATAGTGGGTAGAACCCACCCTCTTATTGTACTCTCACCCCAAAGGCTCCAGACACCATCCCCAGCACAGCCCAGCCTCAGTCCATGTTCCTCAGCTCCAAGATAGGCAGGGATTCCTCCCAAATCCTGGATTTTTCATTGGGAGAATACTTGTCCCAGTTAACCCACTTGTTTAGCAGGAAGGCTGCTGCTGAACTGGTAGAATGGGTTCCCATTTTCCTTGAATGAATTATTTACAGGAACCTCTGTGCTCCTACTCCCTGATTCCAGCACTCAAGCTTTGGTTGCCATCTCAGTGGTCCCAGGGAAACCTGTTTTTCAGGGATTTGTTATAAAAAACAGTGAAATTCCCTTTGGGGCAGTAGCTTGGCAAACACTTAATCAACACAAAGATGGGAGCTAAGCTCTAAATGATCCATTTTCAATCAGCTTCTCCCTCAGATACACTCCTGCTTCCAAGATTTAAATGAAGAAAGACTTTTTAGGGAAACGAAATTAAAAATAAAAAATCCTCCCTCCAGCCCCCATGCTGGCAATTATTTCTTCCATCCTAAAAAAACTGGTACAGACGCTCACTGGAGCGAACTGATCTGAGCAACCCAGTCTAAAATCAGTAAAAGCCCCCTTAGGCAATATCTTTTAGGTTCACTATTTTCTTCTCTGAAAATTCTCGCTGTGATTTGAGGCGAAGGAATCTTTCTCTATTTTTAATCACCTTCATCATCATCCCTGCTCTCTCCTCCTCCTCCTGGCTCCCTCCTGGGAGCTGCCCGGCTGTCTGTCTGTCGGTCACGTTTGGAAGAGTGACAGATTGCCAGTTGGAAGGGAGGCACAGTCTGGGAGTGCAGTCTTTAGCTGATAATAACTATTTCATCAGCATCAGTTCTCCTGTTTTACAAAGCACAATTCATAAAAAGAAAACCCTCTCGGAGGTTCTCACAATACATAAAAGCATATAAATAAAATATAAATCAAGAAAACAAGACGCATTAATTACATACAGCAGAACAGGCTCATCTAAAAAGCTTGCTTGTCAGTTTTGATCTCAAGTTTGCTGGTGATATACTGCTTTTTATGGCTGGTGGAAGAGAGCTGGAGAATAATCCTACCCAGAGATGAAAGGCCAGTGTGGCTGGAGCCTGGACAACGGGGCCACACACAGGCCCTGGGGTTGGGTGGACAAGAGATCCAGGGGGAACAGAACTTAACACACTGAACTACAGAGGATGAAAAATGATGGGTCCATTTCAAGGTGGGATGGAGACTTTTGAAATTTTATGGGGTCTGGGCACAGAGGAGGCACAAAGCAGGGGAGGTGGGCACACCCCAGCCCACCCAAAGCTGATCAGCCACCTCTGTGCACGTGATGAAGAAGGGAAGGGACCATAAGTTTAATTAAGCCTGGGAACATTCCTGTGTGTATGAATCAATGTCTCAGTGAGACAGGGGGAAGTGCTGAGAGAGCCGCAGGGGCCAGCAATAATTCATAAGAGGTACAAAATGGAGCTGGGCATGCAACTGATACAGAGGCACAGCATGTGTCGGCTCCGGGAGAGCACCATGCCAGGGGTGGGGAGAGCAGGGCTACAAACTGCAACCCTAAACACTCCTGGGGGCTCTTCCCCAGCTCCCAGGGTGCTGGGATGGGCTGTGTCTGCAAAAGGTTTTGGGGAGTGGGTGGGTAAAGACAGAGTTAAAGCAGTAAGAGAGACCAAAGTTTAACAGAGTGGAGTCGAAGGGCAGAGAACTCATTGCAGCCAGTGCCACCATTCTTAGAGTTACAGGAGAAGAACCCACAAGGTCTCTGCTGTTTTGTTTTCATGCCATGGGACTGAAGGAACACCCTGATGGGGCTACTTTGGAGTGAGAGATCTCAGCCAGGAGGGCTTGAAGACTGTCTGGGTGAAGAATGTTTGGCCAAGCAGGGGGGTAATGCTGTGGCACAGATCTGGGCTGGGGAGTAACGAAGTGCAGACTCGACACGATTTCTTTCCCAGCCAGACAAAACCTGTTCCATAGTTCTTGGGTGCCAGCAGCATTTGGAAAGTTCCTACACCACGCAGAGAGGCCTTTGAAAAACTTTGTGCCGTCGTCTCCAAACCTTGCGTGCAGGCCCAGAAATTCAGCTGCTCATGCTTTGTGAGGGCAGGCCCAGAGGCTATCGCTGTGCCTATCGGTATGTGAGGGACATGTGGATAAACATATGATCAAATGAGTGTCACAGCTCCCTGGTGCCGTGCCAGGCAGCATCTGTGTCAGCTGCTGGCAGGGACTTCTGCAAACTTGCGTCTCTCTGCATGCCGGAGTTTATCAAAGATCACACAGCAGCCAGCAGCCTCTCGCAGCTGAAAGACCAAATAAATCTGTGCCTTGTCTCCCAAGGTCTTTCCTCGGGTGCTTTTATCCGTGCCAAGAGGAGCAGGGAGGTGGGAGGGTTGGGGGTTCACACACACTGTCTACACCCCCTGGGCCGCCCGGCTCGAGGGCATGGAGATGGTGGAGATGCCTGGCAAGGGCTGGGGAGGCAGCACAAGGCTCTGCTTTTCCATGACAGCCATGGGAGCCTCTGGGAGGGAGCTTTCCATGTAGAAGAGGGATGGATTATTGCTGGAGTGGAGGGACTGTGGGCAAGCATCACCCAACGACCTTTGCTGCCTTGAGGACCTGCTAAGTGCAGGCTCAGAGCTGGTTTGGCTTCACTCTTCTGGGTGTTCAGGATGTGACCACCCTGTTCATGGAGCTGGCAGGTGGATTTAATGCATTTTCTCTCAGCATTAATACTACTGTGTTGGCAGCCCCACTGGGGAGCAGTTTTAGAGAAAGCCTAATTTGGGTGAAAAAATAACAGGCATCTGAAAACACGGAATGCATTCAGGCTCATTATGGTTATGTAACCATCTTCAAACTTTGAAAAATACGAAATGCATCCCTTTCATGATTTGAAGTTAATGTAGTTTTATTGAAAATACTGTAAAAAAAAAAATAAGAAGACAACTTGGAAATGAACAGATCTATTTTGGGCCAAAAAAAGCGTTCTGTTTTCCCCATGAAGATTTTTTTCCTGATATTTACTGGTTGCAGTACCACTAGGTGGTTTAGATCATGGATCCCTGTGCCATGAAGCAAGGTCTGCTGGCATGGGAACTTTCTGGCTGCTCAGGACGTCAATGGGGAGGGACCTGCCAGGCTGGTGCAGCTGTGGAGGGACATGGTCGATGTACTGATGGCTCTGGGTGTCTGTGCTGGGCCACCAGGACCCAAAGTTGGGCAGCGCCTGTTCACTGGGGTGCCCCACAGAGGAAAGACACAAACCCATTGGAGTGAGTCCAGAAGGGGCCACAAATATGATCCAAGGGCTGGAGGAACACTTCTATGGAGACAAGATGGGAGAGCTGAGGGTGTTCAGCTGGAGAAGAGAAAGCTCTGGGGAAACCTCAGAGCCCCTTCCAGTGCCTAAAGGGGCTCCAGGAGAGCTGGAGAGGGACTTGGGAGGAGGCATGGAGTGACAGTCAAGGGGGAATGGCTTCCCACTGCCAGAGGGCAGGGTTAGGTGGGATATTAAGAAGAAACTCTTCCCTGGGAGGCCCTGGCACAGGGTGTCCAGAGAAGCTGGGGCTGCCCCTGGATCCCTGGCAGTGCCCAAGGCCAGGCTGGATGGGGCTGGGAGCAGCCTGGGCCAATGGGAGGTGTCCCTGCCCATGGCAGGGGTGGCACTGGATGGGCTTTAAGATCCCTTCCCACACAAACCACTCTGTGATCCAGTGATTCTGTGATCAGCTGCTTTTATTCTCCCAGTGTCCCAAAATCTCTGCTCTGAAGGACAAGCCCAAGATGGGAAGCTCAGCTGAGCTGGGGATGACACAAGCATGTCTGGGCCAGCAGCAGTCCCTAGCTAGGCTGCATGTGGCAAAAGCTTGTTTAAATGATGTTAAACTACTGCTGGTTTGAGAAGCCCCTCTGGGTCTCAGGTTGTGAAGTGCAAAGGCTCCCTCAGCACTAACTGCTGTCAAATATTAATGCAGTTCCCCTTCCAGCTCTTATTCACAACAAATTTTCGCTGCAGCAGGAAATGTTGCTACCCACAGCTAGTCTGAATAGCGAAAATGTGGGATTAATTGACAGCAGGAAGACTAAACAAGGGGGCTCCTAACTAAGATATCATTCCCTGCCAGGGAAGATGCCGTCAGTCCTGGCACGAACTGCAGTGAGGGGCAGGGAAGATGCCTCCAAGGAGAGAGCCTTCAGTGGGATGGAAAGGAGGGTTCTGCTACAAAATCCCATGGCCTCTTGACAAGACTTAACCTCTCCTGCCCGGGTCGAGGGTGACAAGACACATGCCCAGTGTTGGGTGATACAGTGATCCCCACACTGATGCCACCGAGCCCACAGCACTCACTGCAGCATCTTCTCCCTCCCACCCATCCCTCCTGCTCCTCCTGCCTCCCTCAGAGGTTGCCCTGAAAAGTGCAGGGCTGCAGGGAGCATGAAGAGCTGGTCAAGACAAATCCCAGGGTTACTCTTGTTCCTGCATAGCCCAAACCTTGTCCTGGTCTGTAATCCCTCTGCCTTGGCAGTCTGATCTTGTCCTCCAGCCCAGGCACAGAGCCAGGCAGGGTGGTTGGGGAAGAAATGATGCCTTAAGAGGGCACCTAAAATCAGAGACTGGGCAGGAGTAAGGGAATAAAGGCAGGTATTTATTTGAAAGGCCTTCAGAGGTACCCCTGGGGAGCCAGAGGCCACTGCCAAGATGGACCCCAGGATGGACGGCAGGGCACGAGTTCTTCACACTTTTATAGGTTTGGTTCATTTGCACATCAGGGTTAATTCTCCAATTAAAGCTTCAGTTAATGATGTCATTCCCCTCCACTTGTCCCCCTTTAGAGGCTTTTGGATTGTACTTTTTGGGCCTAGGATGGTCTGGGTGTCCTTGGAGAGCAGGTCCAGGGAGGCTTTGTTGTGTCTGCCTGGCAGGAGAGAGCAGAAGTGAAGAGGCCACAGGAAACTCCAGAGTTACACACTGGGCAGTGCAGGAGTGGAAAAATATCAAAGTTAAAACCTAAGGCATCTGTAAAGCCTCACCAGGAGCCAAATCCAGGCATGGTGGCAGCTCCGAGGATCAGGACCTGGTCTCCCCTGAGTGTCTGAGGTGTGTCCTGCTGCTTTGCCCTGCAGAGGAGGAGCAGCAGGCGTTTGTCACCAGCATCCCTCAGCATCTCCCTGAGGATCCACCTCCATCCTTGTCCCCTGTGTGTGCTGGCTCTGCTTGGCCACAGCCATAACCCCTTCTGTCAGCCCTGAGGAGGGATGGGGGTGTTAAAAGGTGTTAGTTTGCCACAGGGAGAACAAACCGTGCTGAAGCCCTGCCTCCAGCAAAGGCCTCTCCCCCTGAAGAGCAGCAGCAGTTTCTGAGCTGAAATCGTGCCACAGGACGCCGGCCAAGGCTGTGCAGATGGAGATGCTGCAGAGACAGACCTTTTCTGCAACCAAGCAAGCCCGAAATAACAGAGTGCATGAGTCCATCCTCCCTCTTTACTGCAGCCTTCATTTCCTTCTGACTCATTCAGTCTGGATAATGAATTTTCTTTATTAGTCAGAAATCAATTCCTCCTACTCCTGACCAGTATTCGATGTGCTGTGCCATTTCTTGTTATCTGTACTTGTGTCTGGCCTGCCACAGAATGTGGCAAGGACTGGAAATTTCAAGATGAGGGGGCTTGGGAGGCAGTGAGAGCAGGATGGGCTGCACTCCACAAACACCAGAATTCCCCGTTTTGGATTTTGAGCCTAAATTTCAGATTTAATCCCACCTGTTTTCTCAGGGTGAAACACTGTTAGTGGGGAGGATGGAGACACAGAATCATGGAATCCCAGAATGGTTTGGCTTGGACGGACCTTAAAGCTCACCCAGTGCCACCCCTGCCATGGGCAGGGACACCTCCCACTGTCCCAGGCTGCTCCCAGCCCCAATGTCCATCCTGGCCTTGGGCACTGCCAGGGATCCAGGGGCAGCCACAGCTTCTCTGGGCACCCTGTGCCAGGGCCTGCCCACCCTCATAGGGAGGAATTTCTTCCCAATATCCCATCTAACCCTGCCCTCTGGCACTGGGAAGCCATTTACCCTTGACCTGTCGCTCCATCCCTTGTCCAAAGTCCCTCTCAAAAGCTTTTTTTTTTAATATCTCCTGGAAAATTCACAGAAAACCTTTACATTTTCAGTGGTTGTACTGGCATATAACCAGTAAATATCTTTGCCAAATATGACTTTGCTCCTTTTGCAATAGTAAAAAAATAATTCTGGGGTTACAATTCTCCATATAATGTGCATTTGCACTTTTCTCTGGCTGTGTGTGAATCTGAATGCCACAGATATTCCCAGTTTCCCTGTGTGGGAAAACGCTGCAATGTAGGAATGTTATAAAATCCCAGGGAGTGTCACAGGGATGTGTTGGACACACACAACTGCAGTGTCCTGGGGAGGATCTAACCAAGCCCTGGAGAGTATCTGATCCCACCATTGCCAGCCCAGCCCTGAGAGTGATTCCTGCAGCTCTTCCTTAGTTTCCTTCTTTTTCCTCACAAACTGCTCCTGGCTCCTGCTGCTGGGTGTCAGGAAGGTTAATGGAGAGGTCAAAATTGGGCAAATACTGGAAAAGTTGAGTCTGCAAGGTAAATGTGGCTGTGTAAGGCCAGCAAGTCTCTGCTTTTTAGAAAAAAACCAAACTAGTTCAAGGTTTTCTTTTGACCACAGTGAAAACAGGGCTCAGGAAAACAAATGATAAAGTCAGAGAGAGAAATGATAAACTCTGCTAGTCCTACCCAGTGCTTTGCATTTCTTCGCAGTAAGAGCTATGAACTTGCAAGATTTTCACGTTCAAGGTAGCCAAAATTCTTGTAGAAAACAGGAAATGAAAGGAAGGGTCCTAAATACATATTGAGTGCTCCTTAGAAGGTTACAGACTGAGACCTAAACACTGCAATAGCTCTGCTGGGAAACTCCAGTGACCCAGACCACTGCAGTCTGCTTTGGAAAGCCAGTCTAAGCAGAAGCAGCAGCAAAAATAAGTCCAGCCTCTCTTTCCCAGGAAGGTGTTGTTATGAATGCAAAAGGTGGGTTATTTGTACTAAGGTTTTGCTGGTTTCAAAGGAATGCACCTGAAAAGCCTCGTGAAGGATGAATATGGACAGCTCATCAGAATGGAGAAAAACAAAGCTCTTTTCTGCAAAAGAGGCAATCTGCAAAAGGAGTAAAAAAAAAAGAAACAAAACACGAGTTGTAAAGATTTGGACATGATGGAGGGAGTGATTTTTTTTTTTTTTTTACAGGTAGTAGTGAGGGGTCTGTAAGCCTGTACTTTGCAGTAAGGAGGAAAGAAATCCCACTGTTCTAAAAACAGCAGCAAGGGTTTCCCAGAAAGCCCAGAAGACTCCTAATCCCGGATGGCACATCGATCCAGCACTGTCCTGCTGTGTTGGGATAACCAGGTGCCATTAAGGCATTAACAGAGCTGCAGATTGTAAGGTTGGGGGGAACACTCTGATCAGAACAAGATACTCGAGAAAACATTCGCTGTTCAAGGTGAATCACTCTCCAAAAGAGAATTAATGCTAAGGAAGCACTGAAGACCTCTGGCAGAAATAATCTCCAGCAGCCTGGTGCAAGAGGCTGTGAGGAAGCTGTTTATTTATAGAGCTCAGCAGAGCAGCTTTCCTGGTGATTGATAACATTGTCTTCATGGATCATCCCACGTGTGAATCCAGGGGAAGAATCTCCTCCCGTGTCTGGGTTGAACAGGGGGAATGCAGAGCCTTGCTGGGAGCAGTGAGATCCAGGGAACAGGAGCTGTTTGTGTCACAGCCCATCCTGCTGCCTGTGCTGGTGCATGTCCCAGCTCCTTGTGTGCCCTGCTGGCTGCTCCTTGTCCCAGTCCCAGCTCCCTGGAGTTGTGGGAATGATGGACACCATCACACCCTGTGCATCTTCCCATTTGAACAGTGCCATGCCCTGTGACTGCCACACCACCCTGGAGGAGAGAGTTCAGCTGAATGTCAAGCCCCAGTCTTGGAAGAAGAGCCTGCATCTCATCCCAGACTGCATGGAATGTGGTCCCAAGAGCCTGGCAATGGGGAATGGGCCAACTAAACACAACAAAGCCATTCAGCAGGGGAAAGAGGGTTGCCAGGATATTTGGAAGCTGCCAGCCTGAACTCTGCCATAGATGCTCACCTGCCAGGTGGCCCCACACATAGGCAAGGCATTAAAACATGACCCTGAGCCGTGTCTCATGGGTTGGAGAGCTGAAAGTGGGTTCATGTGCAGTGGAGTCCATGCAGGTGCATTCACACAGGGAGCAGGAGGCTGTGAACCACACTGGTAAAGATTTTCAGTGCTCACTTCCATCTCTGTGGCATTACTTCCTTCCATCTAATCAGAGCTGCCACAATAAATTTCCCAGTCTCTGTTACAAGTCTGAGAGATTCACACAGACAGCTGACAGTGAATTCAGTTTTGAGTCTTTAAAGATTTACTTCTTTCTTTCTCTAAGCTGGTTTTCCTGTGTTCAGTGATAATTCAGGAAAGGTGAGGCATGGACACACACTGACGTTTTCAGCAAAGGCAGGATGTATCAGCATTTGGGTCACAAGCTACCTTTGAAACCAAAGAATAATAACATTTTCTGAAAGATATGTCTGCAGGAGGGGTCTAAAAACATTTTAAAATAATTTAATTTTACCGACACCTCAATGACAGGATAGAAGCTGAGTTTCCAGATTGGATGAAATTTAAGGTGAGATGGTGAGGTCTCAGCCATTCTTTCTTCTGGCTTTCTGAGGTTCTTGATTCAATGGACATGTCTTGGACAATTAAGTTTGGGATGTTTTTCAGACGCCATCAGAGATGAAAGCAGTGTTGGCCTGTGAATGGCACCACTCAGAACAGCTGTAGTTTCTACCCAAGCTCCATTGCCAGGATGCCAACACCTCAGGGACAGCTGAACCCTGAGATCAGGATGGTTTTGGTGGTTAACAGGCCTTGAGAAATGTGTGGCAATGCCAGAAATCTCTATCAAGCCAACTGTCTTTCCATTTATGTATTTACATCACTTGATCAAGTCTTGCTCCCAAGTCCCCATTCCCTGACAGAAAACTGAATCTTGATTTTTTTTTTTTTTTGCTTTGACTGGAGCTGGTTGAGCAGAGCCAGCATCCCAGAGAGGGCAGCTCCGGGCAGGGGACTGCTCATGAAGATATTTTGTTTTTCTTTCACAAACACAGTTCTTGGTGCAGGTATTTAGGGAACAAACAGTCCTTTTGTAGACAAAATATAACTGGTTTGTCATTATCTTGAGAACAAACTGTTTGTCTCTCCAGTTGTAAACACACTGAGGACAGCTATTTAGTCCTGCAGCTACAATTAGTAGTAATTTAGGTCACTTTTGCAGTATACACTGGCTGCAGATGTAGTCTCCTAAAGTTTCTTGCTGTGCTGGTAGCTAAAGGATAGAAGGAAGAGAATGATGTACCACTTCTCTACAACCCTCAAGTCACACAGCAAAATGCAGGGCAAATGCTGCAAACAAGCAGCTCCTTTGTGTCCATGCCTGTGTGACAGACAGAAAACACACCCGTGCTTTCCTGACAGAACATTTCTTGTCATGCACCAAAGAGGCCAAGAGCTTATTTAACTGAACACGAGAGGAATTTGCAAATCACATGGGTTTGCCACCACTCCCAGCAGCCTCACAAATGTATACTCTTCTTTCTGCCAAACCCTTCCCTCTCTGAGATCACACACTATCATGCATAATGTCCTGTGCTAATTTTTCTCCTCTCTGATTATTTTCCAGCAGGAGCCATATATTTGTGGAGAGAAAAGCTCCTCTTCTAAGGGATTTCTTGCTGTGTTTCTGGGTCATCAAAGATCTGATGGGCTCTAAGGAAGAAGATAGGTTAAATTCTCCCATTTGGGACTGGAACTGAACTCCTTGGCTTTCTTGGCTGGCCCATTACAGAATCATGGAATATCCTTAGAGGAAAGGGACCCACAGAGATCATCAAGTCCAGATTCTGGCCCTGCACAGACACCCCAACAACCCCACTCTGTGTTAGAGAGTGTTCTCCAAATACTCCTGGAGTTCTGTCAGCCTTGGGGCTGTGATTGCTTCACTTCCACCCCCAAATTTCCTGACCTATTTGGAAAGGCCCCTTCCAGGTGAGTGTGTTTGCAGCAGAAAAGGAAAAACCCCAGGATTTCGATATCATAAGGCTGCAACGTTGTCCCTGGCCCTCGTTGTTCCTGACAGCACAGGCTCAGCACTTCCATTCATCCATCTGTCAAAGTTTTGGGGCTGTTCCTCTTCCAATCAATCAGCTCCAAAAGTCTGAGGAGCAAAGTCGTGACACCCTGACCTTTTAGGTTGGAGGAGAGGCAAAATATCCTTTTTGCAGATTGCAAGAAGCAAAGTTTGGCTTTTCCAGTGCCCATCAGCCCCAAATTTATACCAAAAGAGAGGTAACATGAAAGAACTAAAGAAGCAGTGGGTTTCAAGGAGGAGGAGGTTTGGTGCTGGTGCAAACAAACAAATGTAGAAGGGATGTACAACAGGAGCGTACGTGGGAAAAGTAAGAGGAGTTCCCCGGTGCTGGTGGATTCCCAGGAGTCCTTTGTTGTCCAGGAAAGTCCAGGAGAGAAGAGACCTAAAATAGAGCTCAGATTGGAGCCCTGGAATGGATAGATTAAAAAAAAAAACTCTGGGAAAAAAGTAAAAACAGAGATTATTCACTCTGCACCTGTATCCTCTCGCCTGTTGCTAGCAAAGGATTGTCCAAGCCTTTTGAGAGAAATCCAAGGGCTGTTGCTTGTACTCAGACTAATATTTGACAGTTGGAGAATAATAAATACTCAGCTTTCAGACAAGCAAAATGTTATTGTTTTACAAAATCATAACTTGAGTGCGGTAATTAAAAGCATTTTCATCGTGCATTGCCAATTCCGCCTCCACATCAGTGCTCACAACAACTTGTCATCCGTGTGGGAATGGATCCCAAACAAGGGAAGGCTTTTAAAAGTGGTTTTTCCCTATTATTTTTAGACCATTTTCTACAGTTTTCTAGACTGCTGGGGAGCCATGAACCTGCAGCTGATTAAACCTGTCTAAGAGGGGGAAAAATAGGGGAAATTTCCTCAAGTGAAGAGTTGTGAAGAGGAACAGAACCAACTCTGTGTCTGTGGTGGAGAGGGGAGAACCCAAAGGGCTTCGCTCAGGCTGGGAAGGGTCAGGAATGCAGACAAGAATTAAGGAAAAATGGCTTTTGACTCCAAGGATAGTGAAGCACTGAGGTGGATCATCCAGCAGGGATGGGGAGAGAGGGAGAGCATGTGAATGGGAGTGTCCAGTACTGAATTTTTAAAGAGGTAAGTTTGATAAGTTTCTGTCAGAAAGAACAAATATGAAGGTAATATTGTTTGGGATTAATTTTGTGAAGTCCCTTCTAGGCCTACTCTTTTGGGGTTTTTACTAAAAAGCAAACTTGTGTGGCCATGTCTCCTGTGCCTGACTCAGGGCCAGCTCACAGAGCTCCTCTTACAGCTTCAACTCCCTCTTTGGACATCCAACAGGCAAGCTCTGGAGTCTGGGACAATAAAACCTGCTCAATCTTTTGGCTTTGCCGTGTGCAGGACACTCCCCAAACTGGATCTGATCCCTCACCTTTAAAATGCAAGGCAGTTGCATCTGGCAGGGCTGGCATGTCCTGGGCAGGTCTGTGAGGGCAGGCAGGGAGCAGCAGGCAGCTGAACTGCTGCATGGGGAAGGCAGAAATCCCCAAGGGCTGGCTCAGTGTGTCATGCAGTGCTCAGAGAAACATTTGCCATTTGAGTCTAATTTATGATTATCCCACTCACTTCAGAAAATCCTGTTTATTTCTCCAAGACATTAATTTTTCTGACTGCAGAATAATTTTTAACCCAGTTTGTAGTCAGATGCCTGGAATGCTGCTGCACACTGGTCCTGGTGAGCACCTGGACGTGGGACATGGGAGGATGGGGACACAAAGATGGGCTCCCCCCAAGCCACCTGCTCCTCTCTGCCCAACCCATTCCTTGTCTCAGGGTCTCCATCCCGAGCACCTGCTGTGCTTTCAGTGGAAAAATTTCCCATGATAAAAGAACTTTGTGTTGAAGTGGTGCCAAATAGAAGAGAGGGAAGAGGGAGAGATCACATTGCTGGCCCCTGTCCCTTGTCACAGAAGCTGTGGTGGCACCACTCTGGGCTATATGACCATCCTGTCTGACAGTTTAAACCAACTTTACCTTCCAGAGCAGGGGAAGTGTAGGACATCCATAACGATATTCCAGCAGGCATTGTCTTGTTCCCAAATTCCTGTGTTCGTCCTGTAGCAAGAGCAAGGCCACCTGGAGCAAGCCTGGATTCACCACAAGCCTTTTCAAGCCAACCTGAGGAAGGTTTTAAACTTCCTGGTGCAATACATTTTGCTAGGAATACTATTTTTTTTTTCATGAAGGCTTTAATAGTTGGCCCAAGCTGTTCTCCCCTCTGTGGGGGAGATCACCATTACAACATTTGTATGTTTTATTTTCATACCAGGAGGAGATGAGTGAAAGAGGTCACAAGTAGGTAACATTCCCACCACCACCGCCACTTTCACACTGCAGCTTCAGCACTGGAAAACAATTGCAGCCACCCTGGCTATTCCCTGATAATCAATTTAACCTCCTTTAATTAAAGCAGAAGATGGATCATCAAGCACCCATAACCTGCTACGAAAGCGTGTTTAAAAGATCCTTTCCAGTCACTTTTTTTGGCAGTAGATGAGCTGATAAACTTAAAACTTTTAGGCTGGGAAGATCATATTCCAGAGTTCCACGCCACCCATGGGATCAAGTTGGGGTTTTAACAAGAGCTGGTTGCAGAGCTCTCTGTGTGCCATGACTGCTGTGCCAGTTTGTGTTGCTGGCAGAGCTGAAGGCAATGGCATTGCTTTCAAGAAACATTTTCTGCAGCTAAATATTTTGTTTGGAGAAGTAAATTATCTCTGTTAATACCAGTTTTTAGCTGCAGACAGCAGGCTTATTTTTCCATCTCAAGGGAGATGAGCAGCCTTTGGGTGCAGTTTTGGAAAAGCTGATGTTTGCCCTCACCCCTCACTGACTCCTGCAGGTGTGTGACCTCTGCAGCAGATCATCCCAACACCCAGTTTTCAGAACATGTCATTAGGCTGGAAAACAGCACTGGATCCTGCAGGGAGCTGCCTGGAAGCCAGAGTTACTCCACACTGGGCTAAGGACATCCTAGGACACTGGCTTAATCCACAGATTATAATCCAATCCTTCTGGGCTGGTTTGAGAACAGGACTCCTCCTCCGCTGGGGTGGGGGAAAGAGATACCACTGGCCTCCCCTCCTGGGGCTGCAGGTCTGGATGCTGGGCACTGCCCAGCACTTCTTTCCCTGACAGAAAAGAGAAAAATCTCCTAATTCCAGGCAGAGATAATTATCCTTGACCAAGCCCTCGGTCTTTAATCTACAAACAGCTGCCAGTACATAATCACCCTGCTCATTAAAAGTGACAGTGCTCCAGCTCCTTGCTTCACCCATGCCCTCTCCTTCTGCACTTGCCTGACATTCTGTCTCATCTCCTCCTGCTCCTGACTAAGCGAGCTGATCCCTTTCCAGCAGGACCAGGGACCAGGAGAAGTGGTGATGGCTCTTCCTTCTCGTGCTCTTTCTGGAAAATGAAGGCAGAGCTGAGCCCATGAACCTCAGATCATCTCTGGCTGCCTTTTGCTGCTGCTTGAGCCTGATCCTAATTCAGGCCCAGCTGCATCCAGTTGCTCCCCATATACAAATGCTCTTCACTTGATCCCAGTGCCAGAGCTGTTATCAAGGCCATTGCAGCAAAAAGGACTGAATGTTTCTGTGGGTAATGAAAAAAGTCACTACAAGGGAGTGAAGTTCTCCTGGTGTTGGGACTGGAGCAGAACGCTCAGAGCAGAAGCTTCTCCTCAGTGGCAGGAAGCCACTGGTGTCTCTGGCATTGGGACTGTCTCAGCTCTTCTTCCTCTGAACCTGCTCCTGTCAGACACTGCTCAGACACAGGATATGGGGGCACCTCTCCTCTTCTACTTTCACTCAGCAATACCTCAAAAAGCTGCTCATCTGGGGTGTCTCCCAGCCTCCTCTTTCAGCACAGTTCCTGTTTAGCACAAGCTGAAACAGCAGCTAGCACTGATGTCTCCCAATAAACATTTGCCTGTCGAAATTGCCCTGCTTATCTTGCAGATGTTCTCATGTTATTCTGAATTAAATGAGACACCAATTTTCTATTTGGAGCAGGTTGATGTCTCAAGCTGCCTGCTCCTTTTGGAGGAGAAATTGGAAAAAACCCGCCTAGTGAGTGGCAAAAAGCCTCCTTCTCTCTGTGTCTCGGGTGCAGCCCTGTGTGTTTGTGTGTGTGTGTAAAGCTATGTGAACTCCACTTGCCAAGGTGGAAATGATGACAGAAGGCCAGAGAAAGGTTTCATTGGCTCTAAAACTTAAGGCACCTGCAGGACTCCTGTGTACATTCCCATGGGAAGTGGGTTTTGAAGTCTCTTGGGTCAATTTTAAAGTCTGATTTTGAAGCAGCTCCAGCCTGTGTGGGAAAGGCTGCTGGGAAGCTGCAGTTGGAGCTGTCTCTGCCTGCTCTCCCTCATCCCTTCTGGGACCAGCATTGGGCCTGACATCCTAATAGCTGCAAGATCCAGCTAATCCCATCACACCAGCAAAATGGCCCTAAATCATCCTTGTCTGATTCTTGACTCCAGAGAGACGTTTCATGGGTGATTGTGAGTGATAAAGTGTGTGGTAATGGATGTATTTAAATGGGATTTATGGGTGACACCTGTCACATAGACCCTTCCATCAGTGACAGGCTGGAGAGATTTACACAGTGACACTGAGATGTGAGCTGCTGTAAGAGCTCCCTCGGTCACTGGCAGAGTTAGAGCCTTACAGAGTTCGTCAGGAGCACAAACCGGGCTCCTTTGGCCACTGGCTGATACAGCACCACACCAAATCAGTGGCAAGGACTTGAGTGCATCTTGGCATCTGTCCATAGAGGATTTCCTTAGCCCCAAAACTCTGTCTGCCTTTTCCTCAAATATTGTGGGAGGTGTTTTAGTCACTCCTTGGTCACAAGAGCTTCACAGTAACAAGCAGCATCCCATAGGTGTCCCACCAGATGATTTCTCCTGCCTCCCATGTGCTCCTCACAGTTCACAGTGTCCCAGAATTGTTTGGGTTGGAAGGGACCTTAAAGCCCATCCAGTCCCATCCCCTACCATGGGCAAGGACACCTCCCACTATCCCAGGTTGCTCCAAGCCCCATCCAGCCTGGCCTTGGACACTTCCAGGGATCCAGGGGCTGTCCCAGCTTCTCTGAGCACCCTGTGCCAGGGCCTGCCCACCCTCACAGGGAAGAATTTCTTCTTAGTATCCAAAGTGAATCTATCCTCTTTCATCCTAAAACCATTCTCCCTTGTCCTATCACTGCTTGCAAAAAGTCCCTCTCCAGCCTTGCTGTAGGTTCCCTTTTGGTACTGGAAGGCTGTTCCTGTTTGGGGGTGGCTCTGGCTGAGGTGGACACTCCCCCAGCTGTGCCACCAGGCTGTCTCCTCCATTCCTGCCCAGAACACTCAACCCCAGCCTCCTACTCCCCGTTTCTCCAGGATCCACCCTTCTCCCTGGATCTCCAAGCTGAGGTTCCAAACTCTCTCCTCCACCTCCTGCTTTCCTCCATCTCCAGCAGACACCTCTGCCAGCCCCATCCAGACCCCTCCTGCTGGAGGTTTAGTGGGGGTATCTGCAATGAGATTATTTCTAGGAGACCACTGACCCTGGCCTGATGTTAACTCACCGTGTCAGCTCCACTCAGGCACAGCCAGGCTGCACGAAGCTTCCAGGCAGGATTTCCATTGTTCAAGATTTTATTTTGGGAGGGAAGGTTGGTAGATTGATTTGGTTTTTCCTCATTGCTTTTTCCCCAAGATCTCTCTTTGGCTGTTTATGTGAAGCAGTTCATATCACAGCACTCCCAGACACACAGAGGCACGGATCAAACTGCTGAAGTCACCAATCAGTCTAAACATGCCCAATATTCACAATATTTTGCTTTCTGAGCTATCAAAGGCAGCTGGATACCACCTTGAATTGACCTGTGGGAGTTGAATGTACGAGAACATTTTCTCAGCAGCAATGATACATTTCTTGCTTCTTGGGCTTTTGGGTTTTTTTAATATATATCTTTATAATTCTGCCGTAAGGCAGCCTTGGATTTGTAAAATTAGCCTGTCATAACAAATTCATGTCCTCATCAAAGGCTGCTGTTGTGCTTCCTCCCAGACTGGAGCATTCACAGACTGAAGCTGCATTATCACAGTAATTTCAAAGTTCAATAGTGTATTTTCAAAAGCAATTGCTTTTAAATGCAGTTTGTTACATAACAGCAAATTTAGACTTACACTTTCCTCAAAATGAAAATTAAATTCTTTAAATAGTAAATCAGCTCCTGTTCACTCTTGTCTTTGCTTTTCTTGTTCTAAAATGATCCAGCTACACTTGGTGCCCCTGAAAGTGCAAGGTTAGAAGGACTATATGAAGTGTTTTTAACACAAAAAAAAGGGATTTTTAAGCCCAGAGAAAAGTGGATTCCACATTTTAAATCTCTCCAAATTCTCAGAAGCCTTTCACATCACTCTCTGGCCTGAATGAGATTTTGTGCAGAGAGCTCCAGGACTGACTCAGATTGAGATTTATGGATGGCTGTGCTGGAAATTGGGGTTGATGAGAAGGGAATATTGATGGAAATCTTTCTGATCAGAAAACACCACTCAGCAACCCAAACCCCCTCCTCCTCCTGATGCAGGACACCACCTTTATCCTTCTGGATGAATCACAGCCCTCTCCTGTCAGCCTGGAACAAGTTCATCTCCTTCAATTCCTGTCTCCTTGTGTTTCCTTGTTGGGGTTTTTCTCCTGGCTCCACAACTTCCATTTCACTGGTCAGGACACTGCCTCCTCCCCCAGGGTATCCATGGGGATGCCCACTTTGGCCATTTCTTGCCCACAAAGAGCATCACAGCCTTTTCTTCTACACCCACTCAGCACACCCCTCTCTCTGCCTTGGATGGTCTTGCCTGAGCTCCATCTCTTTTTTTTGGGAGGTGCAGAGTTTGGACCCGTCCAACTCAATGAGCCACCAGGAGCAGCCTTAGCTGGCAAGAGAAAGGAAGACCTTGGGAACCACAATTAACTTGACCTCTCTATTTTGTGTCGTTGTCTTCAGAAATATCCTCAAAACCACCTGGATATCATTCTGCAAATCCATCCTGAAGACTTTCCCCTAGCAGGAACCCACAAGCCCTGAGTGCATTAAAACCATCATCTATCACATTAACCAATAAAATCAGGCTGTTTGGTTGTATTCCTTCCTCTTTCTGTACCTCTATTTTATTTTCCTTTGGTTTATGATTAAAGTGTAAGTTTTGGAGGTGCTGTCTTTTAATCAAAGATAATAATAATAATAATAATAATAATAATAATAATAATAATAATAATAATAATAATAATAATAATAATAGTAAT